>CAXITT010000362.1:508111-596823 GCA_964033795.1 Lymnaea stagnalis
AAGTAAGGTATCATAGAAATGTAGAGACATGGGTGAAAGTAAGGTATCATAGAAATGTAGAGACATTTGTGAAAGTAAGGTATCATAGAAATGTAGAGACATTTGTGAAAGTAAGGTATCATAGAAATGTAGAGACATTTGTGAAAGTAATGTATCATAGAAATGTAGAGACATTGGTGAAAGTAAGGTATCATAGAAATGTAGAGACATTTGTGAAAGTAAGGTATCATAGAAATGTAGAGACATTTGTGAAATTAAGGTATCATAGAAATGTAGAGACATTTGTGAAAGTAAGGTATCATAGAAATGTAGAGACATTTGTGAAAGTAAGGTATCATAGAAATGTAGAGACATGAGTGAAAGTAAGGTATCATAGAAATGTAGAGACATTTGTGAAAGTAAGTTATCATAGAAATGTAGAGACATTTGTGAAAGTAAGGTATCATAGAAATGTAGAGACATTTGTGAAAGTAAGGTATCATAGAAATGTAGAGACATGGGTGAAAGTAAGGTATGTATCTTTACATCTCTCATGGGTGAAAGTAAGGTATCATAGAAATGTAGAGACATGGGTGAAAGTAAGGTATCATAGAAATGTAGAGACATTTGTGAAAGTAAGGTATCATAGAAATGTAGAGACATCGGTGAAAGTAAGGTATCATAGAAATGTAGAGACATTTGTGAAAGTAAGGTCTCATAAAAATGTAGAGACATGGGTGGAAGTAAGGTCTCATAGAAATGTAGAGACATGGGTGAAAGTAAGGTATCATAGAGATGTAGTGACATGGGGGAAAGTAAGGTATCATAGAAATGTAGAGACATGGGTGAAAGTAAGGTATCATAGAAATGTAGAGACATTTGTGAAAGTAAGGTATCATAGAAATGTAGAGACATGGGTGAAAGTAAGGTATCATAGAAATGTAGAGACATGGGTGAAAGTAAGGTATCATAGAAATGTAGAGACATGGGTGAAAGTAAGGTATCATAGAAATGTAGAGACATTGGTGAAAGTAAGGTATCATAGAAATGTAGAGACATTTGTGAAAGTAAGGTATCATAGAAATGTAGAGACATGGGTGAAAGTAAGGTATCATAGAAATGTAGAGACATTTGTGAAAGTAAGGTATCATAGAAATGTAGAGACATGGGTGAAAGTAAGGTATCATAGAAATGTAGAGACATTTGTGAAAGTAAGGTATCATAGAAATGTAGAGACATGGGTGAAAGTAAGGTATCATAGAAATGTAGAGACATGGGTGAAAGTAAGGTATCATAGAAATGTAGAGACATGGTCGAAAGTAAGGTATCATAGAAATGTAGAGACATGGGTGAAAGTAAGGTATCATAGAAATGTAGAGACATGGGTGAAAGTAAGGTATCATAGAAATGTAGAAACATGGGTGAAAGTAAGGTATCATAGAAATGTAGAGACATTTGTGAAAGTAAGGTACATAGAAATGTAGAGACATTTGTGAAAGTAAGGTATCATAGAAATGTAGAGACATTTGTGAAAGTAAGGTATCATAGAAATGTAGAGACATTTGTGAAAGTAAGGTATCTTAGAAATGTAGAGACATGGGTGAAAGTAAGGTCTCTTCGCCTTAAAGAAAACAAAACAAAAAAATAAATAAATAAACAAAGAACGTTAACACAATTTAAAAGCTTAGAAGATGCAAGATTACAATGTCGCCTGTTAAAGTGTTCAAAAAGTAACAATGCAGCATAGCACAGGATTTAGCGAATCAGTAAAGACTACTTACAGTACTGACACGCCCAAGCAAACCATTGCCCTATACAACTCGCTCCACGGACGCATTTGCCCAACCAATCACAATCATTTTTCGTACAGTGGCATTTGTTGCAGTGGCGACCAAACCTCCCCAGGTCACACCTGCCGGTCATTCCTGATAAACAAATGCATGTCGTGTGTTGATTTCCAACAAGTAGCGACCAAACTTCTCGACCTTCCTCCCCCAAACATCGTGACTAGTCATGATAAATATATTCTTATCGTGTGAGGGTGTCTAACAAGACAATTAGAATTTTATGTATTTGATTTTGGTCGAAAGTCCAAATTTAGAATGACTGCTTTTAAAATTAGTGAAACGAAACAATATTTGTTAATGTATTTTTTTTTAATTAGACATTGCCTATATCCAGCTTCTGGTTTGAAGTTGTACTTCTAAACAAAAATAAAGCCACACACAATTTTTTTTAACGATATTAAAAAAAAAAAAAGTAAAAAATTGTGTTCATTTTCAGATTCGTTTAAATGCATCTGTTCTAAAATCTTAATGATAACAATTGTTTTATATACATTCGAAGGAGAACTTTAGAATATAGTTTGATCAAGTTTTCCTTTGTGCACATTCAGAACATTTAGTTTTGTAATCAGATAAGATTCTCTTCTAGAACTAAACAGGACACATTCATTATTACCTGGTCTTGGCCTTTTAGTTGTGGGTGGCGCTGGAGAGAGAAATGAGTTCAAAAACATGAGACGCTCACTCACAGGGAAGACATTCGAATGGATGAGTAATAAGTAGGTAACACACCATGCGATGTGACGAAATGAGTGGCTGTGTGTGTTTACACAAAGACATGGTATGCATTCTTGTGTGTGGTTGGGTGATTCTGCACAATGATGTGGTGTGCATACTTGCGTATGGTCATTTATATCTACCCGAAACATAGTAAGTATTCCTGTGTGTGGTTAGTTGTATCACAAAGGACTTGAATGCATACGTGCGTGTGCCTAGTTTTTTTTTTTTCTACACAAATGCATGGTATGTGTTATAGTTTTGTTAACTGGTGTCTACGCAAAGATCGGGTGTGCATACTTGTGTGGTTAATTGTGTCGAGACAGATACATTCTTGGGTGTGGCTAGCTTTGTCTACACAAACATACGATGTGCATTTTTTGCGTCTATTTAGTTATGACACACAAAGTCATGGTAGGCATTCCTGTGTGTGGTTAGTTGTGTCTACACAAAGACACTGTATGCATTCTTGTGTGTGGTTAGTTGTGTCTACACAAAGACACTGTATGCATTCTTGTGTGTGGTTAGTTCAGTCTATGCAAGTAAAATGGTTACGCATTCTTGTGTGTCGTTAGATGTTTCTACACAAAGACATGGTATACACACTTGTGTGTGGTTAGTTGTGTCTACACAAATATATGTCTTTGAACTTAATCTTTACAAGAAAAGACCAGTCTTTCTGGATCATGTAAGAGATGGGACATACCTACCAAATACTCCTTAGCCTTTCGACATTATGAAGTTGTAACATCTATTTAGTTGAAGTATTCAGAACGTGAACTTATTGTGTCCCTACACAACACATTCATATTAACTCTTTGCAAACTGTCTATCAAAGGATATAATTTTGTCTTTAAAAATAATAATAATAATTATAAAAGATATTTGAAAAGAGTCAAAAATAGAAAGATGTTATGTTAAAAACAGAAAGATGTTATGTTAAAAACAGAAAGATCTTATGTTAAAAACAGAAAGATGTAATGTTAAAAACATAAAGATGTTATGTTAAAAACAGAAAGAGGTTATGTCCACCTTGTGAACAATGTCTGTGAACATTATTTCCCCTGCACAGCTGACATGTTCCGTCATGATTGCAGACTCCGCCCACGCACGAGACGCTACATTTTTTCTCACAGTACAGTCCGTAGTACCTCGTGGGACAGGCTGAGATGAATTGAGGAAAAAACATAAAACACTTAGTTGGATTACACTGTTTGGTGAGATGGACAACTGCGTTAGTTTATAATGAAAGTCATGGATGTAATGTAGTGGTAGATATTAAGAGCGAAAGAGTTGAAATGAGAGAGAGAGAGAGAGAGAGAATTTAAGAGAGAGGATGGTTAAGGGCGAGATAGTTGAAGGGATAGAGTTAGAGTTTAAGAGAGAGATTTAGATTTTTTGGAAGAGATTTTAATATAGTTTAAAAGAGAGAGAGTTTCAGATGGTGAGAGAATTTAATATATATATATATATAGTTTAATAGAGAGAGAGAGAGAGAGTGTATAAGAGAAAAGAGAGGCAGAGAGTTTAAGAGAGAAGAAAGAGAGTTTAAAATAGAGAACGTTTAAAAGAGCGTGAAAGAGTTAAGGGTGAAAAACAGAGTTTAATAGGACAGAGCGTTTAAGGAAAAAAAGAGAATTTAAGAGAGTAAGTGTTTAAGAGAGAAGGTTTAAGATTGATAGAGTTTAAGAGAGAGAGGGATAGAGTTTAATATAGAGACAGTTTACGAGCTAGGGCATTTAATAAACATATATTATGAGAATGAAAAAAAAAAAGAGAGAGGGATTTTAAGAGAGAGTGAGTTTCAGATAGAGAGGGAGAGAGTGTAAGAGAGAGAGAGAGAGAGATTGAGTTTAACATTGAGAGAGACACAGTTTAAGATAGAGTGAGAATGTTTAAGAGAGATATTTAGAGTTTTTATGAGAGATTTTAATTTAGTTTAAAAAATAGAGTGTTTGAAATGGTGATACAATTTAAGAAATATAGAGAAAGAGTTTAATAGAGAGAGAGAGAGAGAGAGAGAGAGAGAGAGAGAGAGAGAGAGAGAGAGAGAGAGAGAGAGAGAGAGAGAGGTGTATAGAGAGAGAGAGAGGGAGAGAGAGAGAGAGAGAGATAGAGAGAGAGAGAGAGAGAGAGAGAGAGAGAGAGAGAGAGAGAGAGAGGAGTGTATAAAGAGAGAGAGGGGGAGAGTTTAAGAGAGAGATTTGAAGAGGAAGAAAGAAAGTTAAAAAATAGAGAACGTTTAAGAGTATGAAAGAGTTAAGGCGAAAAAAAGAGTTTAAGTGGGACAGGGAGTTTAAGGGGAAAAGATAATTTAAGATAGAAAGTGTTTAAGAGAGAGTGTTTAAGGAAAAGAGAGAATTTAAGAGAGAAAGTGTTTATGAGAGAAAGGGAGTTTAAGGAAAAGAGAGAAATTAAGAAAGAAAGTGTTTAAGAGAGAGAGTTTAAGGAAAAGAGAGAATTTAAGAGAGAAAGTGTTTAAGATAGAGAGAGTTTAAGGAAAAGAGGGAATTTAAGAGAGAAAGTATTTAAGAGAGAGAGTTTAAGTGAAAAAGATAATTTAAGAGAGAAAGTGTTTAAGAGAGAGAGTTTAAGGAAAAGAGAATTTAAGAAAGAAAGTGTTTAAGAGAAAGAGTTTAAGGAAAATAGGGAATTTAAGAGAGAAAATGTTTAAGAGAGAAAGTTTAAGAGTGAGAGAATTTAAGAGAGAGAGGGAGAGAGTTTAATATAGAGAAAGTTAAGAGAGAGGGAGTTTAATAGAGATATATTATGGGAATGAAAAAAGAGATAGAGTTTAAAAGAGAGGGAGTTTCAGAAAGATGGGGAGAGAGTTTAAGAGAAATAGAGAGAGGGAGAGAGTGTTTAACATTGAGGGAGACACAGTTTAAGAGAGAGTGAGAAAGTTTAAGAGAGAGATTTAGAGTTTTTAGGAGAGATTTTAATATAGTTTAAAAAAGGGAGTGTTTGAAATGGTCAGAGAATTTAAGATATAAAGAGAATGAGATTAATAGAGAGAGAGAGTGTATAAGAGAGAGGGAGGGAGTTTAAGAGGGATAATTGAAGAGGAAGAAAGAAAGTTTAAAATAGAGAACCTTAAAGAGCGTGAAAGAGTTAAGGCGAAAAACCGAGTTTAAGAGCGACAGAGAGTTTAAGGAAAAAAGAGAATTTAAGAGAGAAAGTGTTTAAGCGAGAGAGTTTAAGAGTGAGAGAATTTAAGAGAAAGTGGGAGAGAGTTTAATATAGAGAAAGTTTAAGAGAGAGGGATTTTAATAGAGATATCTTATGAGAATGAAAAAGAGAGAGAGTTTAAGAGAGAGAGAGATATATATATAGTAACATTGAGATCAATAGAGTTTGTTATTGAGGGAGTGGGCATCTCCAACGTGCCGCTCCGCGGCCCGATACGTCGAACCGGGGAGGGGTAAATTGGTGGGGGGGGCATAAGAGTCTAGACTCGCCCTGCTGACGCCGTTTCTTAATGTAACATATTGAGGGATACACTCTTTAAGAGAGGGTGAGAATGTTTAAGAAAGAGTGAGTTTAACATTTAGAGAGACACAGTTTAAGAGAGATTGAGAAAGTTTAAGTGAGACAGATGGGGTTTAAGAGTGAGAGAGAGATAATTGTATCTTTGTTTATACTTGATGCTCTGTTTCAGTTATGCTAAACCTTGTTTGACACCTAGGATCGTAACGAGAGTTGTAGGAAGAACACCACATTAATGAAGATAAGACAATTAGCGAAGAAAGATGAATAGAAATAGTGGACACTGTATTTAACTGGGATTTATGGGTTACAGAAAGTAAGATTAGAACCATGTAAGATTAGTGTATCCTAAATAAAAGAAAAATGTGTTTAATCAAGAGACACGCATAATGTATTTAGTATCATTGTTACAGTATATAAGAAAGTCCATACACTTACTTTGTACTTGTTTTTATTTAGTAGCATTGTTACACTATTTCATTATGTCCATGTAATTTTTTTATTTAGTATCACTTTAACAATATTTTAGTAAGTCAATAACAGTATTTTGCATTGTTTTATTTAGTAGCAGTGTTGCAATATTTTGGTAAGTCAATAATAATACTTAGTAATGTTTATTTAGTAGCATTGATAAAATATTTTAGTAGGTCCATAATAATACTTTGCTATTGTTTATTTAGAATCATTGTTACAATATTTTAGTAAGTCTACAATATTAATTTTTAATTAGTAGCATTGTTACACTATTTTAGTTTGTTCAAAATATTATTTTGTAATTATTTATTTAGTAGCATTGTTGTAATATTTAATAAGTCCATAATATTACATTGTAATGGTTTATTTAGTTTCAATGTTACAATAATTTAGTAAATCAAAAATATTAATTTGTAATTATTTATGTAGTAGCATTGATACACTAATTTAGTAAGTCCATAATGTAAAATTGCATTTGTTTAAATAGTAGCATTGTTACAATAATTTAGTAAGTCTACAATATTTCTTTTTAATTAGTAGCATTTTTACACTAGTTTAGTAAGTTCAACATACATTTTTAATTTTTTTTTTATTTAGTGGCATCGTTACAATATTGTATTAATTCATAATATTACTTTTAATAGTTTATTTAGTAGCATTTTTACAATATTTTAGTAAGCCAATTTAATATTATTTGGTTATTATTCATTTATTAGCAATTTTACAATGTTTAAGTCAGTCCATAATATTACGTTGTTATAAATTATTTAGTTGCATTGTTACCTTATTTTACTAAGTCTATAATATTACCTTGTAATTGTGTTTTTAGTACCATTGTTACAATATTTTAGTAAGTCCATAATATTACTTTGATTTTTTTTTATTTAGTAGCATTGTTACACCGTTTTAGTAAGTTATGTTATGTAGCACAATTTCCTGTGCGTGAACTTTCCTCGACCTCGTAGTACACTCCTAGCAGACAGTAACGTCTGTTGTGGGTGTGGCTAAATCTCCTTGATGTAGCTTGTTTACAATCGGCTTCCAATTACGCATTGGGTAGAATGTCTCCGGGTAACTTCTCGAATGTACTCCTTAACCCGAGATATGTAAACAACACGTCATAGGTCCTTCTGGAAGCGTCTTAAGCTACATGTATATAAAGGATTGGCAGATACGGAGGGACGGGGATTTCAGATAGATTTTCTTAACATTACGAGGCGTGTTTTTATTCTTTGTGTATTTGTGTGCTCATATGTGTTTATTTCGCATTATTTATTGGCACATTACTCTAACTGTGTTAACTGTGTACCGGTACAAGATCTACCATACTGTAAGTTGAAGATTGTAATTATATTTTCTTTTCTTTTGTAATTATCTTAAGAATTAATAAATCTTAATTAATTGTAACTAGAAACTGTTTTGGGTCGTATCTTTAATATTTTTGACTCTATGGTATCGTCCTTTGTTAGGCACTGTTTACAACGAGCCAAATTAAAATTAAAATAGGAGATTAATTTCTCCCAATATAAGTCAGTGCGTAACAGTTAAAAATATTACTTTACAATAGTTTATTTAGTAGCATTGTTACAATATTTTATAAAGTCCATATTATTACATTATAATTGTTTTGTTTTTTTGTAGCATTGTTACAATATTTTAGCGAGTCCATACAATTACGTTGTACTAATTTATTTAGTAGCATTGTTAAAATATTTTATGAAGTCTATAATATTGCTTTGTAATTGTTTATTTAGTAGTATTGTTGCAATATGTTAGTCCATAACTTAGTCCATAATAATACGTTTCATTAGTTTATTTAGTAGCATTATTACAATACTTTCGTAAGTCAATAATATTACTTAGTTAATATTTTTTTAGTAGCATGATTACACAATTTTATTAAGACTGGTTTCATTTTGTACTTATTCATTTTTTATTTGCATCATTACAGCATTAAAAGAAACTATCATATTTCTCTTAACGTCTTTTTTATTAGCTTTATCACCTGCATTTTAGTAGTGCCTGACATTTCTTTGTAATTTTTTTTTTTTTAGTTTAGTAACATTATTACACTATTTCAGTAAGGCCTGAATACTACTTTGTATTTGTTTAAGCTTTAAAATTGTGTATTCCTTTTCTCGCCTAAACATCGTTGTCTCATTGTGCTCACTAGATTTGTTTTTCTTTTAATTGTATTAATACCACTTGAGACTTTAAGGCTGTTACTGACATATTTAAAACATGTATTTTGTCCCATATCATGTGGTTTGAGACGTATACAATTTCAAAACACTTAATAAAAAAAATTGACAGTGATACAAAAAGTAATTCCAAAATATTTTTACTTCCATATATCTCCAGCTCGTTGATCTGTATCGAACCACCTGTCACTTGTAGAATTATTTTGTTGACATTCCGTTCCATCACGGGAATGTTGAGATATTTGTGTTTAATTTCACGTGAAGTGTAATCGCCGACAGTTAATTCTTTATCATCCACACATTGTACGGTGAAATTGAACTCAGCGAATCGTCGTTGATCTATTCAACAGATTAAAATAATGCGATCCTGTTTGGATCTATTAAGCATATTAAAATGATGTGAGTCTGCTTGGATCTATTCAACAGATTAAAATAATACGATCCTGTTTGGATCTATTAAGCATATTAAAATGATGTGAGTCTGCTTGGAAGTCTGCTTGGATCTATTCAACAGATTAAAATAATACGATCCTGTTTGGATCTATTAAGCATATTAAAATGATGTGAGTCTGCTTGGATCTATTCAACAGATTAAAATAATACGATCCTGTTTGGATATATTAAGCATATTAAAATGATGATCAGTCTGCTTGGATCTATTCAGTAAATTAAAATAATACGATCCTGTTGGATCTATTAAGCATATTAAAATGATGTGAGCTTGCTTGGATCTATTCAACAGATTAAAATAATACGATCCTGTTTGGATCTATGAAGCATATTAAAATGATGTGAGCCTGCTTGGATCTATTCAACATATTACAATAATACGATCCTGTTTGGATCTATTAAGCATATTTAAATGATCTGAGCTTGCTTGGATCTATTCAACAGATTAAAATAATACGATCCTGTTTGGATCTATTAAGCATATTAAAATGATGTGAGCCTGCTTGGATCTATTCAACAGATTAAAATAATACGATCCTGTTTGGATCTATTAAGCATATTAAAATGATGTGAGTCTGCTTGGATCTATTTAACAGATTAAAATAATACGATCCTGTTTGGATCTATTAAGCATATTAAAATGATGTGAGTCTGCTTGGATCTATTCAACAGATTAAAATAATACGATCCTGTTTGGATCTATTAAGCATATTAAAATGATGTGAGCTTGCTTGGATCTATTCAACAGATTAAAATAATACGATCCTGTTTGGATCTATTAAGCATATTAAAATGATGTGAGCTTGCTTGGATCTATTCAACAGATTATTTATTATGCTAGGACAAACCTAGTATTAAGCATATTAAAATGATGTGAGCCTGCTTGGATCTATTCAACAGATTAAAATAATACGATCCTGTTTGGATCTATTAAGCATATTAAAATGATGTGAGCTTGCTTGGATCTATTCAACAGATTAAAATAATACGATCCTGTTTGGATCTATTAAGCATATTAAAATGATGTGAGTCTGCTTGGATCTATTCAACAGATTAAAATAATACGATCCTGTTTGGATCTATTAAGCATATTAAATTGATGTGAGCCTGCTTGGATCTATTCAACAGATTAAAATAATACGATCCTGTTTGGATCTATTAATCATATTAAATTGATGTTAGTTTGCTTGGATCTATTGAACAGATTAAAATAATACGATCCTGTTTGGATCTATTCAACAGATTAAAATAATACGATCCTGTTTGGATGTATTAAGCATATTAAAATGATGTGAGCCTGCTTGGATCAATTCAACAGATTAAAATAATACGATCCTGTTTGGATCTATTCAACAGATTAAAATAATACGATCCTGTTTGGATCTATTAAGCATATTAAAATGATGTGAGTCTGCTTGGATCTATTCAACAGATTAAAATAATACGATCCTGTTTGGATCTATTAAGCATATTAAAATGATGTGAGTCTGCTTGGATCTATTCAACAGATTAAAATAATACGATCCTGTTTGGATATATTAAGCATATTAAAATGATGATCAGTCTGCTTGGATCTATTCAATAAATTAAAATAATACGATCCTGTTTGGATCTATTAAGCATATTAAAATGATGTGAGCTTGCTTGGATCTATTCAACAGATTAAAATAATACGATCCTGTTTGGATCTATTAAGCATATTAAAATGATGTGAGCCTGCTTGGATCTATTCAACAGATTAAAATAATACGATCCTGTTTGGATCTATTAAGCATATTAAAATGATGTGAGCCTGCTTGGATCTATTCAACAGATTAAAATAATACGATCCTGTTTGGATCTATTAAGCATATTAAAATGATGTGAGCCTGCTTGGATCTATTCAACAGATTAAAATAATACGATCCTGTTTGGATCTATTAAGCATATTAAAATGATGTGAGCCTGCTTGGATCTATTCAACAGATTAAAATAATACGATCCTGTTTGGATCTATTAAGCATATTAAAATGATGTGAGCCTGCTTGGATCTATTCAACAGATTAAAATAATACGATCCTGTTTGGATCTATTAAGCATATTAAAATGATGTGAGCCTGCTTGGATCTATTCAACAGATTAAAATAATACGATCCTGTTTGGATCTATTAAGCATATTAAAATGATGTGAGCCTGCTTGGATCTATTCAACAGATTAAAATAATACGATCCTGTTTGGATCTATTAAGCATATTAAAATGATGTGAGCCTGCTTGGATCTATTCAACAGATTAAAATAATACGATCCTGTTTGGATCTATTAAGCATATTAAAATGATGTGAGCCTGCTTGGATCTATTCAACAGATTAAAATAATACGATCCTGTTTGGATCTATTAAGCATATTAAAATGATGTGAGCCTGCTTGGATCTATTCAACAGATTAAAATAATACGATCCTGTTTGGATCTATTAAGCATATTAAAATGATGTGAGCCTGCTTGGATCTATTCAACAGATTAAAATAATACGATCCTGTTTGGATCTATTAAGCATATTAAAATGATGTGAGCCTGCTTGGATCTATTCAACAGATTAAAATAATACGATCCTGTTTGGATCTATTAAGCATATTAAAATGATGTGAGTCTGCTTGGATCTATTCAACAGATTAAAATAATACGATCCTGTTTGGATCTATTAAGCATATTAAAATGATGTGAGCCTGCTTGGATCTATTCAACAGATTAAAATAATACGATCCTGTTTGGATCTATTAAGCATATTAAATTGATGTGAGCCTGCTTGGATCTATTCAACAGATTAAAATAATACGATCCTGTTTGGATCTATTAATCATATTAAATTGATGTTAGTTTGCTTGGATCTATTGAACAGATTAAAATAATACGATCCTGTTTGGATCTATTCAACAGATTAAAATAATACGATCCTGTTTGGATCTAATAAGCATATTAAAATGATGTGAGCCTGCTTGGATCAATTCAACAGATTAAAATAATACGATCCTGTTTGGATCTATTCAACAGATTAAAATAATACGATCCTGTTTGGATCTATTAAACATATTAAAAAAATGTTAACCTGCTTGGATCTATTAAACAGATAAAAATAATGTGAACCTGTTTGGATTTATTCAACAGATTAAAAATGTGAACATGCCTGTATCTATTCAACATATTCAAATAATGTGAACCAGTTTGGATCTATTCAACAGATTAAAACAATGTGAACCAGTTTGGATCTATTCAACAGATTAAAATAATGTGAACATGCTTGTATCTATTCAACATATTAAAATTAACAATTTATGTAACCAAGCAAACCAAGCCTTGGGGTTCTTAAGGCGAAATCTAAAGATTGGCAACTCTTGTGTGAAAGAAAGAGCATATAAAGCCTTTATCCGTCCGATTTTAGATTATGCATCTTCAGTCTGGGACCCATTTACCCAGAAGAGCATTGACAGGTTGGAGGCGGTCCAGCGACGAGCAGCATGCTTTGTCCTAAACCGCTACAGGAATACCTCTAGTGTTGGAAGCATGCTAGAAACACTAGGCTGGTCACCATTGGAGAAACGACGACGACAATCCAGGCTCTCCATGATGTACAAGATAAATAATGGGCTGGTCCACTGTTCCAGTATTAAACAGAAACTCGTCCCTCTCCCCCATAGACAGCGACGAGGCCATGACAGGCAATTCAGGCTCATACCAGCAAGAAGCCAGTATAGGAGCTGCTCATTCCTGCCCAAGACAATCAGGGACTGGAACCATCTTTCAAAAGGAACAGTTGAGGCGACAACACTAGACACATTTGTGTCTATTGCCTCAAGCCTTCAAACCCCTAGTGCATAATTTCCTCATCACCACCAGTAACAGAAACATTGCAAATCCCATCTACATGCATAGGAGCCAAAATGATCAATAAATTGATCGTGGGCCCTTAAGATATAGAAGAAGAAGAAGAAGAAATAAAGTGAAAATGCTTTCATCTATTCAACATATTTTTTTTTAAAAATGTGAACCTGCTTGGATCTTTTCAAACAAGAAATATCACTTATCTTGGACGTAGCATCCGTGGCCGTGGGCAGTAAAAGAAAATCACATGTTCTCTAGGATTTTTTCAACACGGTACATTAAAAACGTTTGAATTTATTTGATAATTTGAAATTTGAAATTAAGTATGTGAATTTGCTTAGATCTATTCAACAGATTAAAATAATGTGAACTTAATTATATCTATTTAACTGAAAAATTAAGTAAAGGGAATTTTCTTTGATTTATTAATTTTTTTTTTTTAATAGAGTGAATGTCTTTGGATCTGCTTCACAGATTAGTTTCAATGAAGTAAATTCATTCTGAAGTATTTATTGAATACAATGTAAATGTTTAAAATTAACAGGTACAACCAAAATTATTATTATTTTTTTTAAGCACAAAAATGCATGTGATTTTTAAATAATATAATTAATTCTGCCAATTAACTGACAACTACTCATTCTTTCAATACTGTGAAATAATTGCCTGGCATCAAAAGATGTGTTTAAAGTGAATTTGTCAATGTACCAAATACAAATTTCTTTAATTTTTTTTATTTTTTTTTTAATAACGGATGAACAAATAATCTAAAAAAAAATAAAAAATTATCCTCTTAAATGAAAACTCTGAAAGTAATGATCTGAAAGTAATGATACATAATCTCGAATACATATATTTAGCTTCAGGCTTGGATGCATTCTTTTCACAACCCTCCCTTTATGCTCGAAATTTTGAAACTAATTGTATTGAGTGGGGAAAAAAGTTGTCATGCAGTATACGTTATGCGTGACTGTTGGACTCAGGTGAAAAGTTTGAATTTTTTCAAATGCTAATATTATATTAATAAATAAAATGTCACTGGTATGTTGAAAGACCGTCATTAGGATGTCCATGGCCCTATCATTTAACGGGAGGCAGGTAGGGTGTAGGGTTGTCTTTAGGCCTGTCGCTTAAAGGCTGGCATTTAGGATGTAGGGCTTTTGAAAGAGCAGAGCTATTGTTTAAAGGCTTGCTAGAAGTGTGTAGCACCGTCTGTAGGACTATACCGTAAAAGCTTACAGGTTTGGATGTAGGACTGTATGTAGGACTATTTTTAAAGGCCTTCATTTTTTATAGAAAATGAGAAATTAACAATTATTTTCACATTGGCCAACCAGGTATTTCTATGTATACCCAGTCTCCTGGTATAAAATTAAACATGATTAATCCCTAGTCCAATATCTTTATGTTGGAACTAAAAAGTAGTACTTTCCTTTAATAAAGACAACTTCTTAATGATAAAATAATACCTATATTGATAATAATTCCCGTGACGGTTTTTATTGTCTCCAAGAGAACATGAATAGAATTGATCGAACTGTTTAAAACAATGCCTTGCCCGGCGCTGGTTTCACCGTCCATTAAAATGTTGGCAGCCTGCAATGATTTGAACGGACACAGCTGTGGTAGCTTCATAGTTGTGCTACGTCCAATCGTGCTTCCTGTGTCAAGTAATATTGACAATGTTGACACATTGGCCAGAAACAAATGATGCTTGTGTTCAATTCGAAGAGTTGTTATCAATTCATTTTAACTGAAATCCATTTCCTTGCTAATGTATTAATTAAAAGTGTTCCTATCCTTGAAATTTGAAAAAAATAGTAAATTTCTTGATAATTTTAAAATAAACTTATTTTGCTGTCAGAGATCTATCATAAACAATTGTTGAAATAATTTGAATAGTGTTTATATATTGGCTGCGGATATTCGGACCCGGGTACGATAATTGAGATTTTGGGTTTCTTAGAAAAATAGTTAAAACATATTTTAGGGTTTGTAAGACAAAATTAGGAATCAAATGAAAGATATTTGAATAGACAATAATTTTTGTAAACTTACTTTTTCAGTTTAACTAAAATAAACTACCACAAATGACATCCGAATATCATTTAGTCAAAATGGACCAGGACATGCAGCGCCACTATTCGGATCAGGGTCTCTTTAGACTCATTGCTATTTGGATGTCATTTGTTGTAGTTTATTCTAGTTAAACGGAAGAAGTTGCTTTACAAACATTTAATCCATTCACTTATCTTTTATTTGATACCAATATTTGTCTTTAAAATTAAAAAAAATATATATATATTTTTTTAATTTTAATTCCAACCTCTCATTTCTCAGACCCGGATCAGAAAAACAAATTCGTTTTATATTTTAGGACTCAACATACATTTTGACGTACCTCCATCAATATAAAAAGAACAAATTTTTCCCCACCCTTTCCACGTCAAAGTTACTTCCTCTACGATGTAGTCACTGATACAGAAGATATCAAATCTTGTAAAAGTTATTTCAGCAATCCGCCAATAATCACATTTCACAGTTTGCTTTGCACCATCCACCAGTTTTGCAAATGTCAAAGATTCAAGGAACACATTAGCTAAAACAGGAAGGGGGAAAACAAAGCATCCATTAGCTCTTTGTCGTTGAGTGTATTACTTATTATGTGTGGCGTCATAATGACCACCATGCTTAAGAGTCTATTTGTTAGAGTCGGTTCACACTATCAAATTTTCCTTCAAATTTGTGTTTGGAGGCACTACTTTGTGTGCGCATTTATGGACACAACAGGGAAAATTATTTTTCACGTTCAAGAAATTGTATGAGGCGATAACCAATCCAAGACAATTTTTTCGTTCACGTGACTTGACAGCTGATTTTTTTAAAATGGCAACAATTCAAGCAAAGTGCGTTTCGACTAAATTTTTTGAAAACAAGTTATGGTCAAGTTACTCATAACTTCGAAGGATAAATGCCATTTTTGCTACTTAAAAACCTGGCTTAATTTATATGTCACCACCAGAAGCCTGCCAGCTAATGATTGCTCAGATGACGGGCCCTGACTGCCCTGATAATTTAAAGAAGGGTAAGTTAAACTCGTGGTCAGTCATAATTCATAATAAATATGCCATTTTAGTATTAGGTATTAGTAGGGGCTATAGTCACAATTAATTTATTCATATATATTTTATATTAAATAATGCTAGGCCTATAAAGGGATATAGTCATAGTACTAATTCTCAAAGTTGACATTGTATAGTCTGAGGAAATTTCAGCAATTGATGAAAAATTAATAATATAACACTGAATTATATAGGCATACTAATAACTAAATAATAAATTGGTATGAGTATACTTCTTAAGCTAAGTAACTAAGTATAATACTTATACTGCTATTGTGTAAGTAGCCTTTATACTGTATAATATTTAGTACAGTAATAATAATTGGCTATTATTATTATACAGATATTACCATACTAATAAATATGCCCGTTTTATAATTGATAGTGAAAAAAAATTAGATAATAAATCATGACAGTTCAGTATGCTAATACTAATAGTAATACTAATATTAATATTTACAGTAATAATATATCCAACCATGATTTTGCAACAGCCTAGTTCTAATAAAGTGTCATTCATATTCACAGGCCTAAAATTGGTTATACGTAGACTACGTCGTAGTCTTTAGAAACTTAATTGTATTATTGGAACTACCATAATTCTTGTAATATTATATATTTTAATATATTATTAATGTATACACAAATATACTTTAAAATTATAATTATTTTGACATTTGTAGCCAGTTGCTTAAGTAAAAATGTAAAGTTCTTAATATTCATGACACTTATTTTAATATCACAATAAAATCTTAATACCATATTTGTTCTCCATTGAAACAAATTGTATTACCATTTTATATTATCATTAAATAACTAAAATGAAAATAACTATGTTTCTTCTAAAAAATTTAAAAAAAAATGTTAAGTAGAAAAAATATTATTGCTATTTTATTGATGAAATTTTGTCCTTATTATTATTACATTTGTTGTAAGGGTTTCCCCACTTTGGATGTGACCACACTAAAATGGTGCTAATGGGCACTTTACTATTCTTCTTCTATTAAACTAATCCATCAGGCACTTTACCACTCTTCTTCTATTAAACTAATCCATCAGGCACATTTCCACTCAAAATTTACACTAAAAAATGGTGGCAGCATCAATTTAACATAGAAAAATACAATTATTATAATTTATAATTAAAAACCAATGATAAAAATATGGGAGGCTTTTGATTAGTCTTATTCTTTCCACCAAAAGCTTGAATAAATTAAAAAAATTCAGATTTCAATTACTTTATTGTCTGCATTATTGTTCAAACATCATATATGTAATGTATGATCATTGGGAAATATAAACGTATACACTTTAAAATGAGTAGTTTTTTAAAACTTAATTTTATAAATTAGACCTATATATTTTAAAAAAATATGTGAATGGATAGTAAATCAAATATATGTCTTTTTTGCTTCTTTCAGAAATTATTGAACTCAACAATGACAAGCATTCACAACTCATAACTTGAAAGAAAATGAAATGACAGACTCTTTATAGTCAATGATGATTGAGACCCCCTTTCTATTTTTAAATTTGGAATGGCTTCTATTAATGGTAATGCTTCTTGATAACTTATTCAGCACTGCTTATTTTTAATAAAATATGAACAATTTCTTTCTGATTTCTTGTGAAATCTGTGATTGGACTTGTATGTTTTAAATTATTTTTTAAAGCAGATTACCGCTCCTTAATATATTATATATTATAATTTGGAATAGATTTTAAGGTAGAGTACCAGCATATAAATTATAAAACTATAGATACTTGTAATCAATTTAATTTTTTAACATATTGCAGAGTACTATAAATGAGTACTATAAATTTTAATGCATAATTCAGAAATGATTTCCATGGTAAATGAATGTTGACAAAGCTGTACCCAGTTATAAAGATTTGATAAGCTGGAAAAGATATCTAGAGACTAGAAGCCTTGGAAAGTAATAGTTTATGGACTATGCTCCAGTGGAGACAGACAGACAAGACGTCTACTGCAATTTCTCCTTTCTAACGATCTCAAAACTTTTCAAACAAATCTTCAAATTAACATTAAAATGAGTCCAAAAAAATTATATTATTTATTTTTTTCTACTTAATTTCACTTTTATTTGTGAATGTGGAGTAGAACATAACTTTACTTGTACAATGTAATAGTATTCTTCAGAAATGGAAGCTATTTACGGTGATTATATCTCAATTGAAGGAGGCCGATTTAAATATGTATTGTAGGCCTATTTAATAATTTAAAGTCACTTGATTCAACATACAAAAGAAGAAAAACAGAGGTATATGATATAACTCTAACACAGTAATAGGCCTACAAAGTCAACTAAGTTTTTTTGTTTTTCTTTGGAAATATTTAAAAAGTAGACCTAAGTGGTCGCCACAGAAAAACAATTTCAGTATGGGACATCCATCTCTGGTAGCACGAGGTTTGGGGAGGGGGGGGGGTTGTTTGATGTAGGTTATTGAAAATTTAATTTCTAGTTGTTATTTGTAATTAGAGATCTAGAGATCTGGAGCAATATTTTCCTTGCCAGGAGCTCGAGCTGGTAATATTTCTCAATGATCCGAGACAAAATTTAAATAACAGTAAATATTTCTTTAAACACTCAACAACCCTTCAACTCCTTTTAATTTTGTCGGACCTGAGCTGGAGCTGAAATTAATTTGTCCAGACTGGAGTTCGTCAAAAAAACCTGCTTAAACCATTTTTGAAGAATGTAAATAAACTTTATTAATATGTTTTTTTTTTTATTACTTAGTTACTTAGTACTAAAATAAAACAAAAAGATGCTAATCGGCACTCAAGATAGTTGACACAGAGTTGTCTGGAGTAGAGTTCCGACAGTGAGTCACTTAGTTTAGACATAGTGATTGGTTTAAAAAAAAAAATGTTTCTCAATTGCTGGCCTAGATAGAAACATTAATTATAGATAAGGTCGCAGATGCTAGCCGTAGCAGAAAGAAGAAAGTAGTAAACATCATAAATTATTTATCATTAATATCATACGTTAAAGGTCTAACTTAGTGATTAGTCACAATTAGTTAGTGACTAGCCTAGTGATACAGTTATTGTTGTTTATAAAGTTAGAAGCCTCTTTAACAAATAAATGTCAATTATATCATGCCCTACGTCCATTTATTGTGTAATTATTATGTTATATCTCTTTTTTTCTAAATAAACTAAATAATTCTTTTTTGGAGTCTGTTGTTGTTTTGATAACTTAGCGTGGTCAATGTAAACACGACCTAGATTGATGAAGTTATTTTTAGTTTTAGCTTTTGTTCACTTGATTTTGAGATTGCGTAGTAATACTAATATAATTTGCATACCATCACAATTTTATCAAATAATGATTTGAAAGTTGTGAAAAGGCTTCAAACAAAGTTGAGTGATTTGACGCTTATGGTGTATGGCGTCGTAATAACCATCATGCTTAAAAGTGTGTTACTTATAGCGTCATATCGACAACGATGCTTAATAGTGTATTACTGATGGTGAATGACGTCACATGAAGACCATGCTTAAGAGTGTGTGACTTCTGGTGTTTGACGTTATATGACTATCATGCTTAGGAGTGTATTTTTATGGTGTATGACGTCATAATGACCACAATGCATAAGAGTATATTACTTATGGTGTATGACTTCTTATGACCATCATGCTTCATAATGTATTTCTTGTGGTGCATGTTGTAATAATGACCATCATGCTTTAAGGTGCATTACTTATTGTTTATAATAACATAATGTCCATCATGCTTAAGAATTTATTACGTATGGCTTATGATCTCATAATGAAAATGATGCTTAAGAGTGTATTACTTAAGGTGTTTGACGTCATAAGATCATCATGCTTTAGAGTGCAATACTTATTGTTTATAATGTCATAACGACCATAATGCTTTTGAGTTTATTAATCATGGTGTATGATTACATAATGACCATCATGCTTAAGAGTGTATTACTTTTGTTGTATGTTTGACAGTTATATTTTAAAGTGTATGACTTATGGTGTATGATGTCATAATGTATATTCATGCGGTTGAGTGTATTATTTATAATGAATGCAGCGATAATGACCATCATGCGGATGAATGTATTGATTGCAGTGTATAATGACAAAATGACCAGTTATGTGAGCCTTTAGAAAAATAACATGATACTCAAGTCCTTCTAAAAAAATGAAAATAAATAAATCTAAGTTTACAAATCCAAAAAAGAACTGTAATGATTAAATATTATAGAATAGCGGAACGTCTGATTTCTCTAATGCTACAATGCATCTCATCGTTTTTTGTTTGTTTTAGGACATCTTTTAAATGCTTGGATTTAAGACTTAAAAGAACGAAACATTTGTTTTCATCTAAAAAGTGCAATACAAATAAATGTGTTAATCTAATGTTGAAAAACAGTACAAGGTGATGTCACATGAACGGAATTATTCTTTTTCATGCATCAGAATAGTATGCCACAGAATTACATGTAGGATGAAAGACGACTCTACACCAGGTGAACGATACTGGGCCATTTAGCACTAGGTGCACAGACTTATTTGTGGGACAAAAGCAGGTGTCGTCATCTTGGTCAGTGAGGACCGGGTTCTCAACCTGTGCATCAAATGCAAAGTCACCTGTTGAGAATGAAATTAGCAGTCACGTTAATATAAAATGTCACCAATGAGGACACACATGACCAAAGTAAAGTGTGTGATTAAAATCAGAAGTCAAATGTCAGCTAAGTCAAATGTCAGCCAAGTCAAATGTCAGCCAAGTCACAACTTCATTTATAAACCAGCAGTTCTTTTTTTTTCTTTAAATTTTTCATTATTGAATTCATTCATGAGGTTTGAAATCATCATAAGATTGGCACAGACAATGCTGACAGTGAAGTATGTGAAGAATAACTATCATATAAGGTTACTGGATCCAACATCACAATCACTTTCATTTACTGAATCCAGCATCAACATCACTTCAGTTTACTGGATCTAGCATCAACATTGTATTAGTTTAATGGATCTAGCATTATAATCAAATTAGTTTACTAGATCTATCGTCACAATGATTTCAGTTGACTTATATAGCACCACAATCACATTGGTTTATTTGATCTAACATCACAATAGTAGTAGTATATTGTCCAGTAAGGTCGCAAAAAAGAGGCATAATTAACATGTCTTACGTCACCATGAAGTAATTAATCGGCTTTCTTCAAATATGTGTCTCTACTCTTAAATACTTCTTATCCTACTCATCAAAGATCATAAACTAAATGATTGCTCATTAGAATTCAAACTGATCCTCAAAATAAACCATAAGAGAAAATATTACAAGTAAACAAAATTAACAAGGTCTACTAATTCAAATTTAAAAACAAGAAAACTTTGCAATACTGATTAAACCATCCTACAACGAGAACGACTCATTTAACTTAAGTTACTTTACAAGAATACAAGAAAAGTATTTCCAAACAAAATTAAACAGTTGTCCTTATGTCTATTAACAATTAATCCAACTTGAAAACAACTCAAACCAAGACCATTATGCTATAAGTCACCCTTATGTCTAGTGATAACATCCAACATCTAAGCCACATTTGCGAACACCTCAAGAAACAGAAATAAAACTATTGAACTACAAGACATCTATTTCAAAAGATTAGACAAGCAAAGAAAATACACATCGAAAATGACCCCTAACCCTAGATTGCGCTCCCTTTGATAGAAAGACACAATACAAATAAATAAAAAAAACACGCTTTAAGCATACTGACTTCTAACCCTAGATTTATCATCCTTGGATATAAATACAAACTACAAGACTATCAAAAAATCTTCTTCATGTCTAGTGATCCCTAGCCCAAGGTGACCCCTAGCCCAAGGTGACCCCTAGCCCAAGGTGACCCCCTAGCCCAAGGTGACCCCCTAGCCCAAGGGGACCCCCTAGCCCAAGGTTACCCCCTAGCCCAAGGTTCACAACCCATACAAATAAATCATCGTGTCATTTTATCAAGGTCAAGAATCACTTAAGTTAAAAACAACAACATTAAACTACTGCTACAGCCCACCCCCAGGGCTACTATATAAACTATTCGTCATCTCTTTGTTGTATATATCTATGTTGTCTTTAAGAAAACTATAAGAAAAGAGAACCACTCAATAGAAAATACACAACAAGATCCCCCACACACACTTTAAGAATCACTAAAAATAAAAATATATATATACTACAAGAAAATGCATTAAAAATATTTTAAAAATGAAAATAAAGAATAAATGACCCCCACACCTTGAGAATCGCTCTTTAAAAAACCATCATATAATTTGTTAATATAATTCCTCTACTACAAGCCAGCATATTTTCAAAACATAAAAATACAAGACAAGTAATGGAGAATCCTAATTAGAAATAATTTTTTAAAAGTCATTAAGGCAAAATTAAAAGAAAAAGAACCTCACATAATGAGAGCCACTCGTTAAATTACAACTCATTTAAAATTACAAAGTAATTAACTTAAAATTAAATAAGAACACAACAAGCGAGGATTACTAAATAAAAATAAATTACAAAAGTAACTACATAGTTATTATCACCCCTTAAAAATTTTCTTCATTAATATGTCAAACGCTCGCCAATTAATTACTTCATGGCGACGTAGGACATGATAAGTACTCCTCTAATGCTTCCTTGGAGGCGCGTGTCCTTTGCGACCTGAGTGGACCATATAATATTACTCACAATCCGGTTATATTTACTAGATATAGCATCATAATCACATTAATTTACATGATCTAGCATTAAATATCGATAAGTAAAACCCGTCATAATTAGTTAACATAGTTTTGAATTAAGCCTCAGTTTATATTACAATTAAGCTTATACATTATTTGTTTCAAGGCGTTTTCTTAATTTCTTTTTAAAATACTTGGTACACTATATTTAGAATAAATTCAATTTTTTTTTTTTTTTAAACGCCCAAAAAAAAACGGTGTTACTTTTAAAATCAATGCGGAAATAAATTAAAATAAAAAGCAATTGAAAAAAACCCCCCCCCCCCCCTTTTTGTTTTACTTCTTATACATAATTAACAAAAAAAATTATAACATAAAATAAAAAGAAAGATTAATTTGGAAAATACTCATAACAAAACATACACATTGTATATATAAATTATTACAATTCATTACTTACAAGCTATTCCAAACTATTACTTACAGTAATAACACATTTTTTTTTTCAAATCATTACTTACGGTATTGACCAGACATTCCAAAAACTTTACTTACAGTACTGACATTTATATTCCAAACTATCACTTACAGTACTGATAAGATATTACAAATCATTACTTACGATACTGATAAGCTATTCCAAACATAACATTTAGTACCGACAATCTATTTCATATCATTACTTACAGTACTGACAAGCTATTTTAAATGTTCACTTACGGCACTGACAATATGTTCCAAACCATTACATACAGTACTAAAATGCGATTCTAAACAATTACTTACGTTACTAACGAGCTATTCCAATCCTTTACTTACAGTGCTGACAAGCTATTCAAAACCATTACTTACGGTACTGACAAGCTTTTCCAAACCATCCTGGCTTACATTTCGCCCCACCTGTGCATTCACCGTATTTATCACACGCGCCACCAGTGCAGTGACACAGCAGTTCACATTTGGGCCCTATGTATCCACTTGGACATTTTAAGTCTCCTGGTGAGTATAAGAGAGCGAACTGAATTGAATGTCTAAAGAAAGCACTTTGACTGTGATTTAAAATGCAATTTGGCATGGACACACAACTTCAAATTGTGTTCGTTTTATCAATAAGCACCTTTGAGAGAATGGAATGGTAATATCTGTGGAAAGACTGCAATCAAACGAGGTAGAAGAAATACAATGAAACAAAACACGGCAAAACCGTATGAAAACAGAACACAACAAATTTAGTGGCAATCATTGTCACGTCCATTTTTTTCATGTTTTGCCAAACAAATTATAATTATTTCATATTTTTAGAAAACAATAACCTATCTGTTATATTTGCACATCCTAGAAAACCTTTTGTTACTATTTTTAAAAAGTCTAAAGGAAATGTAGTTAAAAGCTAGCAGTTTGATCAAAGATAAACTTTTTGAAAAGATAAGTTGTGGCCCGGTCTTACCATGTATTAATGTAAGGCATAACTTAATTTTTCTATCGCGTATTAAAAACTTCTAAACAATTGAACGCCCATTAATGTATATATACCAAATATTTCATACGATTTTGTCATTTTATAACGAAATATCTATGTGTGGATGTTTAGGTTTCTAGCATCATTTAGTTGTCTTTATAGTTTACCTTGTACAGGACTATGCCAACCTACTTTTTTCCGTGCCACTTACGTAGGAGGAGATATATTTTTCAAAGCAGTTAACATATACTATTATCTTAAAATAAAAACTCCTGTACCATGTTATAGATATGCAACACTACCGGATTTTATACATAGTATCTTCATTGACAATTAATCAATCACTGCCCCGATTCTGAGCTACATTATCGAAAAATAGTAATTAGGATAATAGTTATATCTCAAGAACAATATATTAATCAATGCTCAAGTCAGTAAAGAGTTTGTGATTTCTAAAAAACTATTCTCAATCTCAAAGAAGTGGCCATTAAAAAAACTGTATTTACGCTAAAAACATATATATATATATATATATATTAAGTTTGATATTTATGTTTATGTGCAATAACGTTTTGCATGTTATTGAATGGCCAACGAATCACACGAAAAATAAATTTAATCTGGACATTACTAGTAATTAATAACTAGTGAAACATACTTAAATAGAATCATAATTGTATAGCTTTTTTCTATCTTCATATTTCATAAGTAGTAAACGATTTTCGGTTAATTAGGTTTCAAAAAAACGTTATTTTTTTATCATTATATTTTTTAAATCATATATTTAATTCAGTTGCATTTTAATTTCCTGTCACTAGCTTTAGGTTGAACGTGTTTAAAACACACTTTGGAAGAATTGATTTGTACAAGACACACGTTTAATATGATTGTAGAAGACACACTTTGAAAAAGGTATTGTTGTACAGGACACACTTTGAATTGTTCAGTTGTTTCTGTAGAAACTGACCTTGTTTACGTTGTTTTTTTACGTCACGTTTTCTCGTGTATGAACTTTGGTTGACCCTAAGTTTGACCACGTGACTGTGTGCGGCTTAATTATAAATAGTCTTCCTTGCCATGAAAACTTCGTTTATAGACTTTAGAATAGAATCATATTTCTTCAGAACTTTCAAGACAGGCTGTGATTCAGAAAAAATGCTACTATTCCCCTTACTGGAAAAGTCGCTATGAATACTATACACAAGCTCATCGAGTAAGATAGAGAGACTTTGAGACAAAGAGAGGGAGCGAGACCAAGACACTGACATGTCTACTGATCATAGCGGATATTTTACATTATATTTACTGCGTTAGACGTGTATGCACGTTCCAATATTGTTCTGGTCCATGTTCAATGGTCTACTTTAAGTGATTAATTTTAGTTGTATTCGTTTTGTGTTTGCATTAATAAATTATTAGGTGTAATTAACACTAGCTTGGTAATAGTTTTTTTATAACTGTATTTAATTAGTGGTTTCGCCATTTGTTATGTACTGTTTTTCACAAATCATACAGTCAAAAAAAGAGATTCAATTCTGGACACATTATAGCAGTAGGCCTCTGTAACACAATGCTTATGCTTATCTCTAAATGTTCACATTTCCTGTCACCTTTAGTACAAAACTTCCCTCGCCTGTCTCCGTAACAATGATGACAAGTCCCATCAAGATTGCAGGTGTTGTTTAAACATGTCTTCGGGCAAACATGTTCACAGTCGATTCCATAATTCGGAGGTGAGCAATCTGGCCATTAGATAGAAATAAATGACAATACAATCTGACAATCAGATAAAAATAAATTAAAGTACAATTTGATAATCAGATATAAATAAATAATTGGATAATCTGGCCATGACATGTAAATAAAGAAAAGTACAATCTGGCCATCAGAAATAAAGAAGTAAAAAAGCACTACGATCTGACTATCAGATATAAATAAATAAAGTTACTATAATCTGAAAATCAGATACTAATAAATAACAGTGATACATTTTGGTCATCATAAAGAAATACATAAATAACAATAAAATCTAAACATAATATAAAAATAAAAAGCAATGCAATCTTATCATCATATATAAATAAAGAATAAAACTACAATTTGACAATCAGGTTATAAATAAACAATGAAATAGTGAGACGAGGTATGTGGAAGCTTGAAATAAGGTAACAGGACAAAAAACAAGGACGTTTCGGCATAAAGCCTTCCTTAGCCAACAATAGAAATGAAAATATAACAAAGAAAAGAACACAGTAGACAACTCAAGCAGTATTCATTCGTCTCTCCGGAAGTGGGAAAACAGGAAGCGAGAGAATATAAATATTGACACTGTGAAAAATAAAGTCCACAATAATAATGGACCAGAATATCCAGGGATACATCAACAAACAGCAATAAGAAAATAGATGAAATATAGGGAAACGGAGAGACATCAGTAGGATATTATTTGATTAATACCATATGGAGATACTGCTTGAGTTGTCTACTGTGTTCTTTTCTTTGTTATATTTTCATTTCTATTGTTGGCTGTTTCAATATGGCTTACAAAGTTCCTAATTCCCAAACTCAAACAGTAAATTATTTATATAAACATATATATTTCTATCGCAAATTCAATTATATATGTCATAAAATACTAAGATTGTGCACATTCAAATACAGCTCTTTTCCATATCATAAAGCTGTTTGATTTTTTCTTCACAGCCAAAATGAGGATGTTTGAAGTGTCTTTAATATAAGAAATCAGTATAAATCAAAGTATCATCGAACGCAGAATTTTAGAGTTTTACACATATAATTTGGTCCAAATAATGTGAAACAAACAGATAAGATATTGTATTTCAATCACATCCATGACCAATAAAATTTTTGTTAGTTAAAAAGTTGCATTTCATATTATTTGATAAAAATAAAATATTAATCATGTAAATCATGGCCATGTTCTATGCTGTCAGATCAATACCGGCTTAAGTTTGCCAGAGCTTCCATCTGGTGAACAAATATGATAGTGAGACCAAAACAGTTAAAACATTTCTAAACCATTGGAAGGATATTGAAGACCAGAGATACACGAAATGAAATTTACAAAAACTATGTGTTCTTAACATTATGGGGATGTAGTTCATTTATTTGTTGGCTTTTTAACTACGCTTTAGTAATTCCAAATTGTTTAGTTTGACTTGTGACCTAATAAAATAATCTACAGATGAAAAGAAAAACACATGCATGCACAAAGTACCTCAGTATGATTTTTTTTTTAATTCTTATAATAAAATATTTTAAAGAATCATCTAACTGACAGATAAGAATATAAAATAATAATATAAAAATCGTGTTAAAATGTAAAGGACATTCTTTCGAAAATGAATTTAAGTCTACTTTAAAGTTGAAAATAATGAAATTTTCAAAAAATACATTAGATAAAAGAACAATATTGCAGAAGAGTTAACAAAACTGAACGTTACTGAAAATTTCGAATGCTTAATTTGATGAATTTAAGAAAATTTTGAAGAAAATGATTTATAAAAAAAAAAAATATTATTTTTCAAATAGATGTTCGTTGCCATTTAAAATAATATCACGTTACTCTGTATATTATTGATATTCCCACAGTCGTAACAAAACACACACGCCGTTCAATCATAGCGAAAGGATACAGTGTTATGTCCCAATCACTAAGCACAACACCACTCCACCCTCTATAGTATTTGCTCCCGTACTCACCAATCTACCACCTTTCACTGAAAGACGCAGACGCGATCAACAACGATAGAATGAGAAAAGGAATCACGTGAGTAAAAAACAATGCGACGAACAAGATTGAAATGCAAGTAGCAATCAAGTATTTAAGAAAAAAATGTTTTCCTTAAGCTCATCAAGATTTAGGCAAATACCTCCAAAAGCTTGAAATTCACTGATACCGACATAACCCTGGAGAATATTCAGTTCTAGACTTTCAATGACTGGCTTTGACGGTAAAAAGACATCGAGAGTTCTCTCCCTCTGTAAAGGGGAATCAAATCTGAACACTTCTGAACCAAGGGCATCCAAGCATTTTATTCTCAATTTATAATTATTTTCTTCGGGTAGATCTGTTTAAAAAAATTTAGAAGAAAATCCATATTAGAAAAATTAGTGAATGTTTGTGTTTTTTTTTTTTTAAATATTTAATTCTAAATGACACATTTAAAAAGGTATATACAGTATACTAAAAATAATAAATATTTTTTTTAAAAATGGTTTAGACAAAATAAAACAAAGATCGATAAAAAATGCTCCCGACTCCAGCACATGTGTAAATCAACAGTTAGGGCATTTGTTTATGTTATTTTCTAATTAATAGTTTAGTTGAAAACCTGCCCTTTTATTTCTTTAAAAAGAGAAATTCTTCAGGCTACACCATTGAAATAGCACTTGCCAATATGAAGACGCAGTAAGGCGATGGAGCGGGGCCACTTCAGTTTGATCAAGAGAATGTTCAAGAAATCAGGAGCCAAAATTATGGAACCGTCAAGAGTGGCTGTTCCGTCGTTTACTGTTTTGACCAAATCTTTGAGTCTCGCTTCAGTGGCTGGCATGTCTGGCAACGATATGGCCGCTTCCAGTGCATAGTTCCGACCTAAGAGTAGAGATTATGTCTGTTACTTATTAGTGGACGTTCTTTATGTGATATATTATCCCGCTTGTTTAACTTTGACGATAACTTACATATACCCTTGCACAAATATGTCATGGACATACTTCAGGAACTGAGTTAATTGAAATGTAAAACATTGAGATTTAATCCACAATAAAATCATAAAGGTGATGATACAGTTAATGAATGTCCTACAAATAAAATACAGCTGGCAAAAGAAAGGAATGTGCGCATGGATATTCATGCTAAATAGAAGACAACTTGTAGAAAGCAATGTCAAACGTAAAGATGATGCTAAAAATAGAATACCTCTGGTACGAGGCCATAAACCACACGTACCGGTGTTGATATAAATGGAACAGACTGACACGTTTTTATCCAAAGACACACTAATTTTATCGACGATCGCCACATTTTCACAGAAGATATCAACTGTGTTGGCAGTCGTCTCAACGGTTCTCTGTTTCATACAGATCGTGACGTCATCTGTGTCCGATGCGACCAGATGAAATGTTAAATTGATCCTTAACGGCTCTAATGAAAAGAACAAAGAAATTTACAAAAAGCTTTTAAAATATCAACGCTTTGAACAACTAAATGTCTTTATAATTGTGTTTGTTCACAATTGAACAACATTTTTATTTCCGTTAAGAAACACTGTTATTCACTCAGTTCACTGTGTATCCATGAATAAACTAGACTGATGAAAATGGGATTTAACTTTTTTTCTTTCTTTAATTATCCCACTTATCCTCGCCTGCCGTCTAACTCAACCTACTGCTTCGTATCCTAAGAACAAGTGTCCCTAATGTTATGTAAATAATGAAGTTATTTGATGATTTTCGCATAAAGATCCTCTTAAAAGCTAATAACGTAGTTTAATTCTTTGGCGCAGCACTGCAGTCGAAACTATAGCATCTGTGCTAACCTCTTCAGATTTTAAATAACTCTGGCAGCTTCAAAATAGTTTTTGAAATGATGCATTTAATTTCCAGTCTCGATTTTATTTTATTTACTATAAATCCAAAGAAGTTTTTTCAATTAAATTGTATGCATATATATATTTATATATATATATATATATGTATATTTATATACATATATGTGTGTTTTAGATATATAAATATATATATATGTGTGTTTATATATATATATATATATATATATATATATATATATATATTTATATATAAACACACGTATATATATATATATTTATATATATATTTATATAAATATATTGCTATTAATAACACTCTTCTCAAACACAATCCTTGTACATATAAAGCCAACATATATATATATATATATATATATATATATATATATATATATATATATATATATGTGTTTTATATATATATATATATATATATATATATATATATATATATATATATATATATATATATATATATATATATATATGTTTATATATAAACACACGTATATATATATATATTTATATATATAGTTATATAAATATATTGCTATTAATACCACTCTTCTCAAACACAATCCTCGTCCATGTAAAGCCAACCGATTCATTCAGTTGAACCGTTAGACTTTCTGTCGTGTGACAAGTTGTATCAGAATGGTCGGTCAAAAGTGAACTCTCAATCACTGATGCGTAACCAGCGTCATCTGGATGGATTTTATAAAACAAATTACTAAATATTTATTACAATTCAAAAATTAAATATATCTATTTTTTAACAATTGATGACGTGACGATTGATGAATTTTTCACGGATAAAGCGTTCTTTGTAAAATTTGTTATTATTGAGTTGTTGAAAAGTTTTTATTTAGTGATAATTAATAAAATAGTTATCATAAACATAATTTTAAATAATCCTCAGACTTCTAATGAGGGCTCCAAAAATTTGGCGCTTATATCTTGACGTGGATCTCAACAAACACTGTGTTTAAATATCTGCTTAAAAGATGCATTTTTCACTGCGTACATGGTTCATTGTGAAGAATTGAAGAGTCGATTTTCAAAGTGCTGCATCTCCATTCTTGGCGTTTTGAGATAATCGACCTTTTCTGCTATACAATGATGGCTCAAAATTTCCGAAAAGTAAATGTTAATGTTCGTATATATTCAAAATATAAGTTATATTATGATGAAAATTGAAATGTAGGTTAAGTAAAATGTATTTATTTTCTTGGTTGAATTTCTTATTTCGTTTCAAAATGCTGTGTATCCATTTGATAGCATAACGTTATTCCCAGTATCAAATAATTCAAGTTTTTTATATATTACTGACCACCTACATAACAAATAAAATTAAATTGTATCATATACATTATATAATTGTGTATGATTAATTTTAAAAAAAATATATACATTTTAAAAGAACAGTATTATAAATGCTGGGAAGTCGCTTGTAATAGTGTAATTTTAGAGTGCTATAAGTTTGCATGATTTGTTTATCAATCTGAATTCTAAATAAATGTAAACCAGATAATGTTCAATTTAAAAAAAAATCATTTTATTGAATTTAGAACAACGACAAAATAGAAAATAATGAAATGTCTGTTTCCGAGTGTGCATCATCTTCAATGGCAGTTTGGTTTTGTTCCAGGAAAAGTTCATGCTTCTTATTTACATTCAAATCAGAGGGCAAATATGTATGTCCTTGAGCACTCGTTCTTCTGTAATGTCTGGATCTGTATGTAAGAGATTGAGTGTGGAATAATTAACACAGCTAACTCCTTAAAGCATCTTTTTTATTTGCATTTCCTTAACACTTCTGATATATAGTAACCATAACAATATATATAAGAATAACCTAATCTGACGTAACTCCAAAGAGCAGAAAAGATTTAAGTACGTTCGGATTCCTAAAAACAATCATAGTTTGTTTCTATTATTTTATGGAAGTCGAATAAATTTTTAAAACAAATATTTTAAATCCGCTTGTATTTTAGTAAACGTTTAAGTATTATTATTATAAATTACAATGACAATTCAAGTATTAAATATAGAACTATTTTAAGCATTTCAATCTGTTTAAATGTTATGAAAATTAAAAAAAACCAACTTAAAAAGCATACTCAAAGAATCACACCCTAATCAAATTTATCCGGAAAACCAAAGCATCAATAGTCTTTTAGTGCGTTGCTAATATTACGAAATACAATTTTAAATTAATTTGTTCTAAATGGTTAAGCAAATGACGCCATAGTGCAAATAGCCTATTTCTCCAAAATTCTTAAGTTTCTTTAAATTTAAGAACAATGCGTGATAAAACAGATACTGTATTTTTACAATTCTTAAAAGAAAAATTAATAAATACAATGGATTGCTTTTGTAAATTGTTAATAAAATACACACATTTCAGTTGTGTATATTTTAATATTTAAAAATTGTTGCCTTTTTTTATTCCAAAAGTATACGTTTACTAAAATTATACCGTAATAAAAACTAGCCTTTAAATACATTTAATAAGAAAATGCGGTTTAAGGCAAACAGTGCAACTCAACTCCATAGCCAGATAACATTGACTAAGCCAGTTATAACTAAAATAAAAAAGAACGAACCATATGATGTGCAAATTATTTTAGTTTCGGGTATGGAAGGGACTAAAATCTTGGGGAAAATTTTTCTAAATTTATTTAAATCTGGGTGGTGGAGGGGGTGGTTCCTTTGCCTCAGGCAGCAGAAGATACGTCAAAAATAAAGGAATGAATTTGATAAACAATTAACTTTCTTGGGAACATACATTTCGGAGGTAGAACATAGGATGTGTACATTTTCACGTGGATGACAATATATTTAAACAATATGGTATTACATTTGAGAAAAAAGAGATTTTACATTCTCTTTTTACAAGCATGGTTATGTTCATTTTGCCAAATGCAGCACAAGATACGTCTCAACATAAAGGCATTATTTTGATAAATAATTAATTTTCTTGAATAAATACATGTTGGAGGTAGGAAATAAGATGTGTACATGTTTATGTGGAGTGACAACATAGTTAACTCCTATGGTATTACATATGTGAAAAAAGAGATGCTACATTCTCTTTTTACAAATATACATATGTTTACCAATTAAGAAAATCGATAGCGTTTAAATATCTTGGGTACATTTATATCAATATACCCATGAATATCAAAAACCAATCATGTGACACACTTGATCAATTAATTTTGAAAAATAGAGATGGGTTAATATAATTTATGTAAAAAAAATGAAAATATTTTTTTTCTTAATTTGCAAAAAGTCAAAAGATGTGTATTTTATGAGATTGACCATTTAAATTTAAAAAAGCACTCAAATCTGTAATAGACGTAAAAAAGTTGCCTGATTCTTCTTAACATCAAATATTTTTTAAACAAATTTCTGATAATAAACGCTTCAAAAAAAAGGCGAAAATGTGTTTCAATTGTTGCTGAATATATCAATATATATCGATTTTCTATAATATAAAATATTTTTATACCATGTATAGAGTTTTTGGTGTACAATTAAGGTAAATTTTTAAATAATTTTTAGAGACCAAAAGTTGTATTTCAAGGGGAACGAAAAGGGGTAAGACTAAAGTATTTCTTAAAGTAGTAATTGTCCCTTATTAACTTCTTTAGTGACAAAAGTGCTATAATTAGTGATAATTTATACTTAGTTGTTTAATGTCGTGTTTAGGGCGAGGAAATTCGTTTAGGGGCGTGAAATGGAACAGGGAAGGCCAATAATATATAGCAGAAAAGTACTTCTTAAAACTTAATGATGTTAGAAACGTAAATTTATCATTACATTTTAAAAATTATGAATTGTGATGAGTTTTTGCCATAGCAGTTAGAATTTATCGCAAAGGATATACCATTATTATTCCGATAACATCGGGTCATTTATTCTAGTAATAATAATGATGTAAAATTAAATTTAGTCTTTTCTCAAATAAAATTACGGTAACTCACCTTGCAGAACCATTTATCGTCAACACAGGTAACCGAAGGGATCTTCCCTCCACTTGAATGACGAAATGATTTTTCTTTTTCTCTTGTTGAGCTTTTTTTTTTCTTTTTCCAGATTGTATGGTACAAACAACTCTTTCATCCAAGCCTTCGTTATGCACCATCTTTGTTGTTGTTTCGTGTCATGATGTTCAGTGCGCATGCGCAGAATGCCGCAGAATGCCGCAGAATAGCTTGCCAATCACACGGATTGGTCCGAAAATATATACATCATTTTGATGATAAAAAGAAATTTCACACTGTGTTTAAAATAAAATCATGTTTAGATATAGAATAATATAGGATTAAAATGTGTTATGTAGATAGACTTGAACATGTCCTAAAGGAGCCTGGTTTGCTCTACATGTCCTAAAGGAGCCTGGTTTGCTCTACATGTCCTAAAGAGCCTGGTTTGCTCTACATGTCCTAAAGGAGCCTGGTTTGCTCTACATGTCCTAAAGTAGCCTTGTTTGCTCTACATGTCCTAAAGGAGCCTGGTTTGCTGTAAATGTCCTAAAGGAGCCTGGTTTGCTCTACAAGAATATACAGTTATCTCATTTTTTTTTTTTTAAATTGCGGATACCGTGTTTTGAAAATCGACTCTTCAAATTGAAACGTTTCAATTTTATTCTATTCATCGTCTTACACTATTGACAATTTCTTGTACGTCAAATGTTACTAATGACATGAACATGTTAAGATATATCAAAGTTAAGTACACCAATGGCATGTCGGGTTATGTCAAAATTTTACTTACCGCTCTGCTATGCCAGTTTATATCAAAGTTTACTTACAGTACTGGCAAGTCAAGTGATATAAAAATTTACTTACACTACTGGCATGTCAGGTCATATAAAAGTTAACTTACTGTAGTGGCATGTAAGTTTACATCCAAAATTTACTTACAATACTGACATATCAGTTTATATCAAAGTTTACTTACAATCCTGGCATCCCAGGTCTTATTAAAGTTTACATATAGTTCTGCCAAGTAAGTTTACATCAAATTTCAATTACAGTACTGTCATATCATGTTATATCAAAGTTTAATTACAATTCTGGCCAATCAGTTTATATCAAAGTTTACCTACATTACTGGCTTATGATATATCAAATATTAATTACAATACTGGCACATCATGCATGAGAGTTTATATCAAAGTTTTACCTATTCTACTTGCATGTCAGACTATATCAAGTTTACATTACTTACAGTACTGGCATGTCAAGATTTATCAAAGACTACTTAAAATAAGTGCATGTCAGCTTTAAAAGGAAGTTTAGTTACTGTACATGCATTTCATGTTATATAAAATTTTACTAAATTGATCGGGGTCCCTCAAATTTAAGACGAAGAAGATGTTAAATTATATCAAGTTTACTTACAATTCGATCATGTCTGTTTTTATCAAAGTTTACTATCAGTATTGGCATGTCAGGTTATGTCAAAATTTACTTGCAATACTAGTATGTCAAGTTATAATAAGTTTTCTTACAGTTCTGCCATGTCAGATTATGTTAAAGCTTACTTACAGTACTGCAATGTCAGGTTATATCAAGGTGTACGTACATTACAGACAATTCAGGTTATATCAAAGTGTACGTACAATACAGACAATTCATGTAATATCAAAGTTTACATACATTACAGACAGTTCAGGTTATATCAAAGTGTACGTACATTACAGACAATTCAGGTTATATCAAAGTGTACGTACATTACAGACAATTCAGTTTATATCAAGTGTGCGTGCATTACAGAAAAATCAGGTTATATCAAAGTTTACGTACATTACAGACAATTAGGTTACATCAAAGTGTACGTACATTACAGAAAATTCAGGTAATATAAAAGTGTACGTACATTACAGGCAATTAAGGTTATATCAAAGTGTACGTACATTACAGACAATTCAGGTTATATCAAGTGTACGTCATTACAGACAAGTCCGGTTATATCAAGGCGTACGTACATTACAGACAATTCAGGTTACATCAATATGTACGTGCATTACAGACAATTCAGGTTATATCAAGGTGTACGTACATTACAGAAAATTCAGGTTATATCAAGGTGTACGTACATTACAGACAATTTAGGTTATATCAAGGTGTACGTACATTACAGACAATTCAGGTTATATCAAGGTCTACGTGCATTACAGACAATTCGGGTTATATCAAAGTGTACGTACATTACAGACAATCCAGCTCATATCAAGGTGTACGTACATTACAGAAAAATCAGGCTATATCAAAGTGTACGTACATTACAGACAATTCAGTTTATATCAAAATTATTAAAGAACGTTAATGTCATGTTATGGTAATGTCTACTTACTATTCTCTCCTGTCCCGATATATCAACGTTTTCTTACAATATTGACATGAATGATTTTATCAAAGAGTACTTACATTACTGTCATGTCAGTTTACAGCAAAGTGTTCCTACAGTACTCGTATGTAAGGTTATATCAAAGTTTATTTACAACACAGGCATGTTAGGTTCTATTAAAAAAATAATTACTTCTATCATTGAACGTCAGGCCTTTTAAATCTTTACCTACAAATAGGAAACGCCATTTCGTTTCAACATTTACTTACAATATTGGCATGCCTTGCCAAAGAAAGGTATTTTACATTTTGCGCTCTTCGCACATGAAAGATCCTCATTACAGATATTGTCAGCACAATTACATTTGGAATCTCTTGGACAGCCTGAATCTGTATGCGAAAAAAAAATAAAAAATTAAGTCATAAATAAGTTATAAAAAAAAAAAAATGTTTGATGTTGGTGCTTTTCTTGTGCTTATTATATCAGTGAAAATCAGAAGTAAAACTAACACATTTTTTACAATTTTCAATTTATTTTATTTTAGAAATGTACCCTCTGATTATCACAAAACTTTTTAAGAGTAAAAATCAGATTTTTTAAAAACACTTATTTAAACAATAACTATAATATACACACAATGTTTTTATTAAACTATAATAAGTTAAATATAAAATATGTTTTATATCAAGATTTATATTAAAACACGCCTATTCAAAGTCAAATAATAAAAGATTTTTTTTTTTTTTTTTTTTTTTTTTTTTTAAAACCTTTTTATTTTTTTTTTTTTAAAAAAAAAAAAAAAATATCTTATTTTTTATTATTCAAATTGCTGTTTTCTGGTAGCAAATATTCAATTGGTCGGGAAAAAAAAATTATACTTTTTCAGTATTTACAATCTGGTATTGGTATAATGGCTGAATCGGAAAATGAATGTGAAAACTTGAAATTACGAGTAATATTACACCAGTCATATAGGCGGACCTGGCAAAAAAAACAACAACATGATTTCGTGTGTTCCAATTGAGTAAAATATGTCCTCTTCATTTCTTCCTATTTAGTGAAAAACATGCCTTTTTTTATTTCTTCCAATTGAGTAAAATATGTCCATTGCATTTCTTCTCATTGGGTAACATAGGTCCTTTTTATTTCTCCCCATTGAGTAAAAGACTTGCCAAAAAAGAGGAGACCAAATGTTTGTGAAGCTCTCTGACCCGTTCTAAGCACACAATGTGTGTAACCAAGTATACAAAAGCATCATTTGACTAACCATTTATTAATATATCAAGCAGGCAGTGATTGGCCATGATCTAACTTACCCGTTCTGGGTTTGATGGTCGTTGTAGGGGAATCTGTGGAAGAACGTATGCATAATAGCCCATAATTAGCAGAATATTTTATAGTAAATTATAACATTCTTTTTAAATTTATCATTTCTACAAAATTTAATGGGTCGTCAGAAGGCTTAAATGTTGCTGCAGATTAACAACTGAATGTCTACCCAACAGAACTGCTTTTGAAGTGCAGAAGTTAAGACAAAGATATAGCCATTTTTTTAAAGCGTCAATTAACAAAATATAAAGTGTATTGATATTAGACGAGTGTATATCCTACGAGTGCATACTGTGACGAATTCTGCCTTAGCTCAACTCGTTTCTCAATCTACTTTCTCAGGATGGTAACCTCTTTCACTCTGTCTTTCTTAATTGCAACACATATTGACTGTTTGACTCCACTTTATTGTTCTGATCGACAATCAAGACTTTGCAATTCTGCTCTGATTGTCTCGGGTTAGTGTCTCCTCATGTGTCTCCTGACCAACTAACTGTCCGGCCCCCCCTCAGTCCAACTAACACTCTCCGGCTTCGCTCACTTGGCGTACTCCGCTTCGCTCGGCTTATCTCTGCTTCACTCTCCTTAGTTCATGGTTCTCCCCTCCTCAAATCTAAGGTCCCCTCTTATAGGTCCACCAGCCAACCGGGGCGTCTCCAGAGATTACCCCCCCTACCTTCTTAAGTCTTGATTTATCTGCTACGCGCCAAGGGTTTTGCCCCTCATCGTTGACATCCATTGTGCGTAGCCAACCGAGGCGTCTCAGATTACTCCCCCCTACCTTCTTAAGTCTTGGTTTATCTGCTACGCGCCCCCGCTGCATTCCTTGCCTTAATTTATTTGGTCAGTCTTCGACTGTGGGTTTACCCCGCTCCGTTGACATCCATTGTATCCCACGTCTTGATTTATCTGCTACACGCCCCTGCTGCATTCATCGCCTTAATTTATTTGGTCAGTCTTCGACTGTGGGTTTACTCCGCTCCGTTGACATCCATTGTATCCCACGTCTTGATTTATTTGCTACGCGCCCCCGCTGCATTCCTCGCCTTAGGTTGAAACTGAACTCTCTACAATACATGTATGCGTCTTTTTTAATATTTAGTACTATCGAATGCCCTTGATCCTTGAGCCTAAGGAATAAGAGGACAAATGAGGTCCAAAGCAGGTAAAAAAAAAGTATTTTTCTTTATAAAAAATATTGATATGAATATTTCTCATGGATGATATTGAAACACTCCAACGGAGAACTAACCTATAAACAATTTAATTAAAACCACTTATTTTTATTCTTAAAAGAAAATGTTAAATTATTTTAAGAGTTAGCTTGATGCAAAGTTTAACCAAAAAATCGAAGACACATTAATGCAACATCAAATTTTGACAATTTGGTGCTAAATTGGTCTATATATAATTATTGTTTCAACTATACAAAGCCATATAAATTCACTTCTTTGATTCTTGTTTTTTGTCCCATTCTGAGAACGGTTAAAGCTTAATTTAGATATTGTATGTTATTCTACGTTTCTCTTTAAGACCTGTCATATGTAATGTTTATGATAGGGAATTTCCGAATATGGAAGTGTCTGTTTTCTAGGAATTTTCTGAATTCACTTTACAATTATTATTTTTTTTTTTTAAATCTAACAAAATGCTGGAAAATAACGTTTGGATTATTGTTTTCAAAAAGTTCATTTATTTCCAAACTCAATATTTTACTTCATTATAATACTTTTTTTTGAAATACAATAAAACAATATGTTTCTTCATAATCAGACTTAAAGCAAATTGTTTTAAATATTATTTAATTGTAATCATTAGAGCCGAATACACCACCTTGAACACCTTAAAGAAAGCAAATTTAACCTGGTTCACAAAGCAATTTATTATTTGGCTTTGCACAATGATGACATGTTCCGTCGAAATTACATAGTCCACCAACACATCGGTCATTACACCTTTTAGTACAGTAGAGGCCGTAGTATGGAGCTGGACAGTCTGAAAAAATATGTCATCGTAGTTATCGTGTATACGGATCATATTTCAATGAATGCGTTTCAATTAGATTCTCAAATTTTTTAAAAAATGGTACCATATATTAAATTAACGAATATACAAACATGTATCGGAGCATATTTGAAACATTAACGTCATTGCCACTTGCAGAAATATAAACATTTGTTTTTGAGTCATTGGATTGCATCATAATTGTTGCATTTACTAATAGTTTGAAAATCATTAGATTTACACATATGGTTTTGTTAATACCAATGTGATTTGTAATATTCTAAGGAAGTAATTGCTATGAGAAGAGAAAAGCCTGTCTCTATCAGTTGTTATGAAGATAAACAAGATATTTTAAATTGCAAACATTTCCACAATGTACAGAGTTATCGGTAATGGGTATCGTCAACCTGAAAATGTTTTTAACAACGGATTGAGACACTGCTCTGTTGCCACACTGCTCTTTTGTCACAATTATCATTTGGCACAACGCTCTGTTGGTACGCCGCTCTCTTTTGACACACTGCAAACTTGACACACTGCTCTGTTGGCACTAAGCTATGTTGGCTTCTTTCACTGGTTGCATCCAGCTCTGAAAAAATCCTGCTCTAATGGCACAATGCACTCTTTGTATCCTGCTCTAATTGCATAGTTCTCTGCTGGCACAATTCACCGTTGGCACACTGCTGTGTTGGCATACTGCTTTGATTGCAAACTGCTTTAATGGAACAATGCTAAGTTGGCTCCATTCTCTGGTGGCTCACTGCTCTTTTCGCCAAAAAATTACGTTGGCACACTGCACTGAATAAGATAATCATGATCTAATGGCAAATTGCTCTGGTGGCAAAATGCTCTGTTGACACACTAAACTGGTGGAACAATGCTCTGTTGACACACTGCACCGTTGGTACAATGCTCTAATGAGACCCTGCTCTTGTGGCACCATGCTCTGTTGGCAAGCTCCTCTGTTGGCAGCCTTCTTTGGTATCACCCTGCTCTGATGTCACCCTGCTCTGGTGTCATCCTGCTCTGATGTCACCCTGCTCTGATGTCACCCTGCTCTGATGTCATCCTGCTCTTATGTCACCCTGCTCTGATGTCATCCTGCTCTGATGTCACCCTGCTCTGATGTCACCCTGCTCTGATGTCATCCTGCTCTGATGTCACCCTGCTCTGATGTCACCCTGCTCATATGTCACCCTGCTCTGATGTCACCCTGCTCTGATGTCACCCTGCTCTGATGTCATCCTGCTCTGATAACATAGTGCATTGATGGCACCCTCTTTTTGTTACACATGCTCTCTTGGCTCCCTGCTCAGTGAGCACACTACTCTGTTTGTACCCTGCACTAGTCTCAGCCTGCTCTGTTAGCCCAATCCTCTGGGACGTTAAATTCTAAAAAAAAAAAAAAAAAACAACTTTTGAAACAACGGCAAGCTAACGTTGATATTTTTCGCTTTCTGTATGAGATTCAACAACTACGGTTTTTTATAATGTTAGCAGATAACTGAGGATTGTCACACGGCTTTCAAAACTGGTGATTCATTATAATTAGATAGTCTGGATTTATTAGAAGACCCGAAGAGTCTGGGAAAACTGATTCCAAGAAGAAATACAATCAGCGTTAGAGTGTCTTCATTTGAGTTTGCCGATGTCAAAACATTTACCAAAAAGAGTGATGTCATGTTTTAAAACAAATACGTTTGACAGTGTCGATAACCATGACAATACTGTTCACATTGTTGGTAACCATGGTAATACTGTTTGCAGTGTTGGTAACCATAGCAATACGGATTGCAGTGTCAGCAACCATGGCAATACTTTTGGCAGTGTCGGTAACCATAGCAATACGGTTTGACTTGTCTGTAACCATGACCATTGCATAATGAATGTTTATTTTATTTTTGTATAAATTCATTGAAACCATCAACTTCTCTTTGAATTTATAGTCAATGTTTTCAACTAAATGAGACATTACGACTTTCTTGGCAATGGGGACATGTATTTTTATCCTTGGAAATATATGTTTGATTAGCGTAAATCATATAACACACAAAAAAAAAAAATTAAAAAAAGAAAAGAAAAAAAATTTTTTTAAAAAAGCAATCACTTTCTCAACAATCGTGTAACCCTGTAAACATATATATATTTTTTTTTTTCCAATGAAAAGAAACAACGGCGTGAGATTAGAAAATGCAAAATATTGAGTGATTAATAACACGTCTAGGAACATTGCAAAGTAAAATTATTATTTTTTTTTTAATTTTTTGTTTTCAATAGCGATTTCGGAATCTAAGAGATTTAACTTAACCCATTAAAACCGTGTCACATTACAACAGGTAATAAGAGGGAGACACAACAATTAGGTTAGACAGAAGGAACTAATTTAAATAAAGTATGTGATAACCTGCAAAGGGCTGCAACGAAACAAGAAAAATGTCGGCTGAAAGCTGTCGTCAGCGAAAAAAAAAAAAATTATAAAAAATACAGATTTAAACAAAAAAGTAGCAATTAGCTGAAAAGTAGAATCCGAGTTGGCAGCAAAAGAAAATTGAGAGAAAAAGGTTGCTGGGAGATTAAGTGCATGGGAAAGGGGAAAGGATAAATGAGAACTTAGTCCAATGAGATTGGTCGTAACGTGTATAGGTCGCGGACAAGGCTAAACATGCAAATGAAAGCATGAAGTTCATGCCATGTGGTGTCAAATTTACATTAACATTACAATTGCGTCACATTTCAACTTTTTCAAAATACAACTGTGTAATAATAAAAATTTTCACATTAAGAATTTGTCACTGTGCAAATATGTTAAATTACAAATGTGGCTTATTACGCGTGTCACATTATAATCGTGTCACATTAAGTACTTGTCACAACATGATTGTGATGCATTTCGAATGTCTGACATTACAAGCAGTTTATATTGCGACCGTCTCACATTACGACTGTGTTTTAAATTATGAAAACCTGTCACTAAAGACCATTACAAATAAAGGCCATGTCACATTAAGACTGGACCATTACGACTGTCATATTACGAAAAAATCACATTACGACTATGTCACATTAAATACAATCAGAAACAGTAATATTATTGAGTTGTTACAATAACTTTAAATGAAAAGAACGATTGGGAACGGTAAATATCGTTTAAGATCAAGCCCCCTACCCACCCCATCCCCCCCAAAAAAATGCAAATAATACAAATATTAGTCTTTGGGATCACTTGTTTGTGCATTTGATTGAGTCTGGCATGGCATATAAGTAAACACATATATTCCTTTGACCCTATTCATGTAAGCACACTTCTTGGTCAGCTATAGTAAGATATTCTACACATATTTTATGCTTTACATATTAACATATCTGGGTTAAAGCGAAAGTTTACCTCCGTAGAGTTGAATCTCGCACAATGTAATGGAGGCAGATGTCAAGGCTAACAACAAAGTAGAGACCTGACTTTTCATGATTGGGATTGAAGTGATGTTGAGCTGGGACGAACCCAAAGCGTGTTCGCATACCTTACGGTTCATTGCATTCAGGCACTTGATATTGAGTCCGTTCGAATCGGATGTAACTGTGTCAACATCGTATGGAACAAGACATATAAATTGTATTTTTGGTGATCACTATTTTGTGAATACTGCTAATTTCAAAACTGTAATCTACTCAGGATAATAGCAAATTGTATTTATTTAATTATATATTTAGTATGAAAAATCGCTGATAAATTATTGTGCCCACTATCGATGTAGAGAATTAATATTTAGCGAATTTTGTATAGAGAGTGAGTGTGTATCTGTTTTAGAAGTAATTTGTATTGCTGGCGTTTCTGGGTATAAATATCCTAATGTTGTTTTAGACTTTGTGTTACGGATTGTTACTTTTATGTTAGGCGATGATTTGTTACGCCATCAATTAAAACTAAGCCAGTAATCTGCCGTGTGAGTGATAGTCGGCAACATTTTATTACACTTTGAAAAAAAAAAGTTGACTTCAATGAAGGCAATATAGAGTTATCTTAGCTGATGTCCATTTTACTATTCGAATCGTTTTAAAAATGAATTCTTATCAAATGAATTTTACATACGTGTAACAATATACAATCAATAATAATAATATTAATGATTGTGTTGTTATTTTACTTCACACCTCTGTAAATGTTAATAATAACAATGACGGCTTTGTTGCTAAGCTTACATCACATCTCTAAATGTAAATAATAATAATAATGATGTTGTTGTTATTTATCACAAACCTCTGTAAATGTTAATTCCTGTGATGATTTCATTTCGTCGTGTTGACACTTGGATCTGATTCATTTCGCTACTCAGCTGGAAGCAGGAGTTGACGTTCTTATCACCGTCGAATAACAATCCTGCATGCTCGGCTGAGTGATATGTACACAGACTGAGCGATGACCTTAAGTGTATGTTACGGCCTGTAGAAAGCAAACAAATAAGTTATGGATACACAGACGGAGCGATGCTCTGAATGGTATGGTACAGACTGTAGGAAACAAACATATACTTTATAGGTACACATAGACGGAGCTATGCTTTGAATTGTATGGTACAGACTGTAGGAAACAAACATCTACGTTATAGTTACACATGTTAAGACGCACATTCAAAGTATATCATTAAACATTACAGAATGAATCCCATTTATATGCATTTTTAAAAGAGCAATAGATTGTTCTATCTACCAAAGTAAACTGCCATTCATCCAAAATAAACTAATCCACATCCAAACTTACACATTTTAATATTATAAAAATAATAAGCAGACAGAAACGTAACAACCACATCCTAAATTCATGCACATGCTAAACAAACATACCCTAAATACCCGAATTCTTAACTTATCCATATCCTAAACAAACACAACCTAAACACAGATATATTAACACCATCAACATCATTTAAAAACAGCTATATAATGGCCTAACGGCCTAAACTCATCCTTCCCTTAATTCATCTACATAGTAAACTATCACATTATAAACTCAATCACATCTCAAACACATTCAATTTCTATTTGACCAAGTCATCAACCAACACATCTTAAACATATCACAAGATTCATCATCATGTATTAAAATTGTTTACCTCCATTGACGTAAACTGAACAAATATTTCCGTAACCTTTCCAGGTTAGCTTGATGCTGTCGACAACGTGATCCTTGGAACAAAAGATGTCCAAGCTGTAGTGCGTCTTTTCAGCGTGTCTCCAGGTTCCGCATGACAAGTTGGTCGCAACTCTGTCAGCCCCAGATTTAATTTCTATCGATACTCCAAAAACTTGAGCTGAGAAATGTATGACCAAATTAATTAAACTAAGGCTGACATGTTTTAAAAGCGAATTTATATTTTTAAAAAAAATAAGTTTTAATTATTTTGTTTTTATAGTTTACATTTATTTCTTTCCCCAGAAGCGTTTTTACTTAGCCCTTTCCAACTCTATCGCAGTTACCTACCTTTACTGTGGAAGACAACTCTTAACCAAGTAAAGAGTGTCGACGACTGCAGCTTTAATGTCTCGGATTTCTGTTTGTTTCTGTAGCAAGTCTTATCATCGCTGTCAATGAGCACGTGACTTAACCCTTGTCCGCTAAAGGCCATATTTTCTGGGAGAATATTGACGTTCTTCAAATCACATTATATACAGACATACATTATTTATTGACGTAATAAGTTTTTGGCTGGCATCATTCGAGAGCAAACTTACTGTGTTGGCAGTCCGTTGCAACCACCTTTGACAGAAGACGTACATTTTTGGCATTTTGTACAAAACCATCTATTGACCGAAGACTAACGCTATAGGCAGACCGGACGAAACATCAAAATTTAAAATAGATTTACAGTGTTGGCTACCTGCACCAAACTATTTATTTACAAGCAAACTTGCGCAATTGGGACAACGGACAGAATCCTGAATTGAAAGCAGACCTATGTATTGGCGTGTCCGGAAATCAACAACATCGTTTGACAGTAGACTTACGGTATTGGCAGGCCGGACCAAACCATCCCGGTGCACAGGACGTGCCATTGGTGCAGTATCCATCTTTAAGGCACCGATTGCCGTTGCAGTGGCACGTCACATCGCAATGTGGACCCACCTTTCCTTCGGGACAACCTGAGCCTACAATACAGTGATGCAAATGTGAACATGTTTGGATTAAATACAATTCTTTTAGCAGCTCAAATGTCATCATTACGCTACAGTCCCTATATATCCAATGATAAGCCTGCCCTGGATTAAGAAATGTAGTGCTACCAGGCTGGGCCTAGATCTATCAATTAGAATTGTACCCAAAGTTTATCTCAGCCTATTTGTATTTGTATAGCTTTTCTGGAACAATAAAACATTTCTCCACCCCCACCCACCCACCCCCCCCATAAGATGTTTAAGCTATGATCTCAGTACCAATCGCTATTTAAATATATTTAATTCAGTGAATTGTACTAAGTTTGGTCACGATCCATCTATTCATAATGGAAATGTGTTGATAATTTTATTGATATACCTCATATTTGACCCACAAAAAAGACTAAAATTTGGTCCAATAAACCACACGAAATGTTGTTTGAAGTTCAAAATCACCCCGTGTTTTATAATGGATAAAGATGGATATGTGTCTCCAGTTTCGTTAAGATCTGTCAAACCATGTAAAAATGTTTGCGGAACAAACAATTCCACAAACAGTTCCACAAACAATTCCACAAACAATTCCACAAACAATTCCACAAACAATTCCACAAACAATTCCACAAACAATGCCACAAACAATTCCACAAACAATTCCACAAACAATTCCACAAACAATTCCACAAACAATTCCACAAACAATTTCACAAACAATTTCACTTTTAGAGATTTATAGAATTAAAACATTGTTTTCTTTTTATCTTTTGACACAACTATTTACCTTTATGTTGCTGTACACGAGGATCATCTGTTGCAATACAAAAACGAAACACAATAAAATTCAGATACACCCATCTACATAGAAGTGGATCATGCAACCGTCAAATATTGAATACATTTTTTATAAAAAATCAAAATAATTCCCTTTTTCAGCCAAACTAATTTTTAGCATAATTTTTCCTTGTTAAATATCTCACACCGAAATAACATGAAAAGTGTCAATTGAAATTCATGTTTTTGTTAAATTCGCTTTGGTTGATTTCTTTAAAATTTTGAAAACCGATATAGATAACAGCGCAACTGAAATGTAATGGATCAAATTTTACCATGTCACATTTATTGTTTTATATATAAGAAATTTTATTCAAAGAAATCATCGCATTGGATGAGAGGCTGTAGTTAGCTGTCCCCATACGGTGGCATTGGATGAGAGGTAGTAGGAGTCGGTTGTTCACATCCAGTGGCATTGGATGAGAGGTAGTAGGAGTAGGTTGTCCACATCCAGTGGCATTGGATGAGAGGTAGTAGAAGTGGGTTGTCCACATCCAGTGGATTTGGATCAGAGGTAGTAGGAGTGGGTTTGTCCACATCCAGTGTTATTGGATGAGAGTTAGTAGGAGTCGGTTGTCCACATCCAGTGGCATTGGATGAGAGGTAGTAGGAGTCGGTTGTCAACATCCAGTGGCATTGGATGAGATTTAGTAGGAGTGAGTTGTCCACATCCAGTGGATTTGGATGAGAGTTAGTAGGAGTGGGTTGTCCACATCCAGTGTTATTGGATGAGAGGTAGTAGGAGTCGGTTGTCCACATCCAGTGTTATTGGATGAGAGGTAGTAGGAGTCGGTTGTACACATCCAGTGGCTTTGGATGAGAGGTAGTAGGAGTGGGTTGTCCACACCCGGTTGCATTGGATAATTTGGTCGAGTGGGCTGTCCAATTCGGTGGCAATTTTTAATAACGGAACTATTTTGGATAGCATTATATTATTTATATGATTATGAATTATTTAAACTTTTGTCTCGCTTGCGTGTATAAAGCCTGATAAAGTCAAAGACCTACCCGGTCATATTTAATCAAGCTGTTCCTATGTAATTGTTCACTAATTATTTGCCTGTTCAAGTGATGTAATTTATTACATATAATATCAAACACCAAAAACAAAAGTAATGACTATCCATAATTTCAATTCGCTATAATCTAATATTATTCCCAATTATATTTTGGTCATGCCTACCTTCTGTACAAAACCTCACTATGTCACCTTTAGTACAAAACCTCCCTACGCTTATCTTCAGTACAAAACGTCCCCATCCTTACCTTTTGTACAAAACGCCCCAATTCGTCCATCGTGACATTGATAGCATGCACCTTCGTGATTACAATGGTAGTTCAAACAGGAACTAGAACACATTTTCTCACAGTCCAAACCATATTGTTCCTTTGGGCAGTCTGAAGAAGGTGGGTGGTTGGTGGTGGTGGTTTATAATCGTGAAAAGGTAACTCATTAAATTAAATTGTCCGTTTAAAATAACTCTATATATATCTTGAGTAGCGGGGAAGCTTAAATAAAAATACGCTTCTTACACTAGATTCGGTTTGACATTTCGAAAGAAAATGAAATATAATAAAATATTTGAGTAACGAAGAGATTTAATTCGTTTTGTATTTTCTCGCACGCAACGTTTTTTCAGTAACTCAAGTACACAAAATATGAATAGCAGATTGGTAAGGTGTGCAGAGTTGTTTTGTGTACTTACATTAATATTAACATGTGAAAACAGGTTTGCTTAGTTCTTTGAAAAGAGTTGAAAAGTAATTTTGTTAACTTGTGTACATTTTAAGACTATATCATATGTGTGTTGGTGAATGTCAACACTTATGTTGCCAAACATATGTATGTGTTAGCAAGTATGTTGGCAAATATCTGAATGCGTTGGTGAGAGTAAATAGTTATGTTGGAAAATATATGCATATTTTGGTGAAAGTAAACAAGCATGCTAGCAAATATATGTATGCATTAGTGAGAGTAAACAACCATGTTGGAAAATATCTGTATGTGTTATTGAGAGTAAATAGTTATGTTGGAAAAACTATGAATGTGTTTGTGAGAGCAAACACGTATGTTGGCAAATACATCTATGTGTTGGAGAGACTAAACAAGTATGTTTGAAAATATATATGAATGTTTTTGTGAGCGTTAACATTTAAGTTGGCAGATATATGTATTTGGTGTTGAGAGTAAACAAGTATGTTTGCAAATATATGAATGTGTTTGTGTGAGTAATCAAATATTTTGGAAAATATATGTGTGTGTTTTTGAGAGTAAACAAGTATGTTGGCAAATATATGTATGTCTTGGTTGGAGTAAACAATAACGTTGGAAAATATATGTAGGTTTTTCTGAGAGTAAACAGGTATGTTGGCAAATATATGCATGTGTTGTGAGAGTTAAAAAATATGTTTGCAATCATATGTATGTGCTCCTGAGAGTAAATAGTTATGTTGGCAAATATATGAAGGTCTTTTTTAGGGTTACACACGTTGAGTAACAACAGATGTGTAATGTGTAATGGCTTATGTTCGTGTGTGTGGTGCACATGATTACCTCCAAATACTTGAATCTCACAGACAGCAAGATCGCCCGAGACAATGTCTAGTTTTACAACAGAGCACACGGGTTTTGTTGGTAAACTGATGTAGAAAACATCTTGAGTTGAAGAAGACTCGTATTGAAATACACTCACACCACTGGGGCCAGCGCAGTTTAATTTGAACTTGAATCCCATGGTGTTATCATAATCTGTTTAAAAATAATGTGGTGGTTGAATTTCATTTACATTGTGTACTCTTACTATGTTTAAAAATAATGTGGTGGTTGAATTTCAATCCCATTGTGTAATCATAATCTGCTTAAAAATAATGTGGTTGTAGAACTTTTCTGGTAAAATTAAATTTAGTAAGGAGGTCATACACTATTAATAAAACAATGGTCTAGACATTACAGTGTTAAACAATGTTTGTCTTTTGCACAGATAAAAAAATTGAAATTCTCTAATCCTAAATCTTGAAATGTCTGAACAGATTTAAGTTTAAAGGTTTGTATTTCATGTAAAATATGATTTATGTCATTTAAAAAGTATGAATGTTGATTAATAATAAATTGTGAAAATCTTAAATTAAATCAAACAATCCATATAAAAAAAACAACACAAACAATCATAATTACTTTAATATTGATTAATGGGGATTGGGGTACACCGATTTTGACAAAGCTAGATTCAAGGAACGCATTTTATTAGAACTCCAATTATTTCTTCTCCCTAAAGACTGCAAACACATATTTATTTCATGCCCAAGAACTAATATTAGTATTCTAATGAACCACGCGCTCTTACATCGCTGTTTTTGTTTGTTTGTTTTTTGGTTTAAATATATATATACATTTATATAAATATTCCTAGTAAACGCTCTTAGTGCAGTCATCGGGAATTTTATTTCGTGAGCTCAGAGTCCTCCTATTCCCTTCATATTCCCCCAGAAAAAAATAGGAAAAACCGAATATTTTGGGTTGGTATTGAGATATGGGGCTATCAAATATAATAGAATGTGTAATCAGCAACGAGTATATTTCAGCTACGTATGTTGGCGGGAAGTGGATCAATTAGCCGTCAAATGATTTTGTCATATATCGGGTCAAAACAAACAAAATGCACGATGATATAATATACCTTTATGGACGCAATGATAACACTAACGTATATGGACGCAATGATAACAGTAACGTATATGGACACAAATGATAACACTAACGTATATGGACGCAATGATAACACTAACGTATATTGACGCAATGATAACACTAACGTTGTTACGCACTGACTTGTATTGGGAGAAATTAATCTCCTATTTTAATTTTAATTGGCTCGTTGTAAACAGTGCCTAACAAAGGACGATACCATATAATCAACAATATTAAGGATACGACCCAAAACAGTTTCTAGTCACAATTAATTAAGATTTATTATGTCTTAAGATAATTACAAAATAAAATAAAATAAAATTACAATCTTCAACTTACAGTATGGCAGATGTCGTACCGGTACACACTTAATACAATTAGAAATAATGATGCCAATAAATAATGCGGAATAAACACATATAAGTAGGAGCACACAAATACACAAAGAATAAAACACGCCTCGTAATGTTAAGAAAATCTATCGGAAATCTCCGTCCCTCGTCCGTGCCTGTCAATCCCTTATATAGGTGGGTCTACCGACGCCCAAGCCCTGCCTTCGAGACATTTCGAGAAAAATCCCAATCATTCTACCAAATACTATTTGGAACAGATTAATTATTTTTAGTGGCTGGCGGTGTAAACAAGAAATACATCAAAGACCTAAGCCACACCCCTTTGTGAACACAGCGTCTCATGCGGGGTCAATCAGAGGGCACGCACGAGAAATATTATGTAAACAAGCTCTCTATAACACCTCCCCTCTTAAAAGAAAAAAAATTCATTGTTCAAAAATGGAATTCTTTTTCCATTAAAATTGAAGAAAGTACATTTCTTACTCTCAAAATATTAGACAAAAACTTCTTAACAGCTTATAAACAATAACATAAGTGAAAATTAATTTCTGGACAAAGTATCTGCAATGACATTGTCTTTGCCTTTAATATGTTTGATGTCCAAATTATATTCTTGTAAAAATAGGCTCCATCTTAACAATCTTTGATTTTTGGAGACCATCTTATTCAAAAATGTTAAAGGATTGTGATCAGTAAAAACAAGTACTGAATGTAAAGAACAACTGACATAAAAATCAAATTGTTGGAGAGCAAGAATTAAACCTAAACATTCCTTTTCTACAGTGGAATAGTTTTTCTGATGTGAGTTGAATTTCTTTGAGAAATAAGAGACAGGATGATCTACATTGTGGTCATCTTCTTGAAAAAGAACTGCACCAATGCCAACATCACTGGCATCTACAGCTAATTTAAACTGTTTGTTAAAGTCTGGTGCAATGAGAACAGGAGCATTAGCAAGTATATTTTTAATGTTTTCGAATGCTTCCTGACAAGCATCTGACCAATGAAATTTTGCATTTTTCTTTAACATATTACTTAAAGGAGAAGCAATAACTGAGAAATTTTTGCAAAATTTTCTATAATAACCTGCCATTCCCAAAAATCTCATTAACTGTTTTCTAGTAGTGGGTGGTGGAAGTGATACAATAGCATTTATCTTAGCTTGAACAGGCTTTACATGACCTTGACCCACTATGTGACCTAAATATTCCACAGTTGCATGACAAAATTCACATTTATTTAAATTTACAGTTACATTTGCCTGCAAAAATTTTTTAAACAGAGATCTTAATTGGTTTACATGAGATGAAAAATCTTGACTGTAAATAATTACATCATCAATATAGGCGCTGCAATTTTCCTGGTCAGCAATAATGTTATTTACAAGACGTTGGAATGTAGCTGGGGCATTTTTCATTCCAAACGGCATTACTTTATATTGATATAAACCATCTGGAGTACAAAAAGCAGAGATTTCTTTTGCTCTGTCAGATAGAGGAACCTGCCAATAACCTGATAGTAAGTCTATCTTGGTTACATATTTGGCATCACCTATTCGATCTATAAGATCGTCTATCCTTGGAATCGGAAAGGAATCAGTCTTTGTGAATGCATTCACTTTCCTGAAGTCAGTACAAAACCTGTAACTTTTGTCAGGCTTTGGGACTAAAATACATGGTGAACTCCAGTTACTAGAGCTTGGTTCAATTATATCATTTTCAAGCATGTATTTTATTTCAGACCGGATTATTTCAAGTTTTTCCGGATTGACCCTATAGGGGTGTTGCTTGACCGGAACTGCATTGCCAATGTCAACATCATGTACAGCAATGTTGGTTTTATTAGGTACATCAGGGAAGAGTAAAACAAAATCTGCAATAACAGACTTAACAACATCCTTCTCTGACAATGACAAATGTCCTAGTTTCTTATCTAAGTTGGCCAATACTTCTGAATTTTTAAGTTTATAATTACCAACTTTTTCTGGGACACTATCAAAGGTTTCAGTAACATTTTCTTTAAGTACTGAAGTTACAGTTGAGATTGTGTTAACATTTGTTTCTGAGGATGGACAATGATCATCACATTTTCTATCAAAATATTCTTTTAACATGTTAATGTGACATAACTGTTTCTTTCTTCTACGATCTGGTGTTAACACAATGTAATTCAAATCATTGATTTTGGACTCAACAACATAAGGACCAAAATATCTAGCTTGTAGTGCTTGCCCTGGTATCGGCAAAAGCACAAGCACTTTGTCCCCTGAAGCAAACTGTCTGAATTTTGACTTTTTGTCATACCAAACTTTCATTTTAGATTGTGAATCTTTTAAATGTGTTTTAGCCAAATTAACGGCATTAAAAAGTTTAGTTTTAAATTTTTGGACATAGTCAAGAAGTCCTTCCGTGGGTGTCGATGACATCCACGTGTCTTTTAAAAGTTTAAGGGGACCGCGAACCGTGTGGCCAAACACCAGTTCGAAGGGGCTGAATCCAAGTGATTCTTGAACTGCTTCTCTTGCGGCGAACAGTAGCATGTTGATGCCTTCATCCCAGTCTTTCTCTTGTTCTAGGCAGTAGGTTCTCATCATGTTCTTCAACGTCTGATGGAATCGCTCAAGTGCTCCCTGTGACTCAGGATGATATGCACTCGACAAGCAGTGTTCTATGCCCAACTGTTTCATCACTTGTTTGAATATTCCAGCCTTGAAGTTGGTTCCTTGGTCAGACTGTACAGACTTCGGAAGACCAAACAATGTAAAAAACTTCGTCAAGGCTTTGACGATGTTCAGAGTCTTGATATTGCGAAGAGGAATAGCTTCTGGGAATCTTGTTGACGCACACATGATTGTCAGCAAGTATTGGTGACCTGATTTTGTCTTTGGCAGAGGTCCAACGCAGTCTATAATAACGCGATTGAAAGGTTCTTCGAATGCTGGAATGGGTTGAAGAGGAGCTGCTGGTATCTTCTGATTTGGTTTCCCTACAACCTGACAAGTATGACATGATCTGCAGTATTCAACCACATCTTTCTTGATTTTGGGCCAAAAGAAGTGCGACGTGATTTTGTGATATGTCTTCTTTACTCCCAAATGCCCTGAAAGTGGTGAGTCATGGGCTAAGTTCAGGACTTCGTTCCGGAATGGTGTAGGAACTACTATTTGATGAACTATCCTCCATTCTTCGTCAGCATTTGCGTCTGGAGGTCGCCATTTTCTCAAAAGTATGTCATCTTGAAGGTAATAACATATAGGGAATTGTTCAGCTTCTTCTTGGGTCAAAGCGTTCTCTCGAAGTTTGACTATTTCTGGATCACTCTTCTGTTCTTCAATAAGTTGCATTCGAGTTGGAGTCTTGTAATCACTAGCCTCTTCATTAAGACTTGCAAAAAATGTTTTTCCCAGGTCAATTTCAGGAAGAATTTTATTGCTTTTTTGTGAAATCTCTTTTGTGGAGATCTTGGAACTCATGGCCCTTGTCACAGCACATGCTGGATACAATTCTTGATCTTCTTCCTGATTTTCATTTAAACAAGGTTCATGAGTAACGATGGGCTCGGCTATCACCTTCCCACCAGCTAAGTCATTGCCTAGCAGCAACGAGATGCCGTCCAATGGTAATGTTGGTCGGACACCCACAACCACAGGTCCGGAGACTAAGTCTGATTTTAGGTTGATGAGATGTAAAGGTACATCTATGCATCCCAGCTCTACACCTCGTAACAGGATGTTGCTCCCAGTAGCAGTAGATTCAGATAAGGGAAGTATACCCTCAAGTAGCAAAGACTGTGAAGCACCTGTATCTCGTAAGATTTTGATTGGTTGTAGACTGGAAAAATCACCTGGCAGTGATACGAATTTTTCCGATATGAAAGGCATGAAGTCTTGTATGACATCAGTAGTTTCTGATGTAGAATTTTGGACCTTGGTAGGTAAACTCTTGTTGGAGTCTTGAGAACATTCGGCTAGGGTAGAGGAAGTAAAACTCTGGGTAGAGTCGTCAAAACTTGCACACAAGTCCTCAGTAAAACGCCCTCTGGAGGTAGACCTCTTCTTGGAGCAAAAGGATCTTGGCGACAAGCTCATAAAACTCGCAGTCGAAGCAGGAACTTGGCTGGAGTCAGTAAAACTAGCCTTATTGTTCCTTTTGAAACTCTTTGATGAGTCGTGACAAACCTCTTTAAAGTTTGTATGGACATCTGGAGAGCAAAAACTCTTGAATTTTGAAAATGTGTTTCCAGATGTATGACGAGACGTACAAGCGGAGACTTTGTGTGGTGTACCAGGATGTGTGGTCTTCTCAGTTTTCTTCTTGAGTTTCCAGCAATCATCCCTCGTATGTCCTTCTTTTTTACAGTAGGCACATGTGTCTTTTGCACCAATTTCTTTCGTACCGGGCTTGAATGGTTTTTGTGGAGGTTTACTGTAAGTTGATACAGCTGTCTTATTGTGCCTGTCATTTTTGGTGTCAGATGGATTCTTGGAAAGTTGATGTGAGATGGTGAAGTCGTCGGCTAACACTGCTGCCGTATGTGCGTCACCTTCGCCACGGTCTGCAATATGTATTCGCACCTCAGTACGAACACAGTTCTTGAACTCCTCCATCAGAATGAGGTTCTTGAATTTCTTGAAGTCTGTCTCGGTGTTGGTTGCGTGCAGCCACTTGTCCAGGAGCCGTTCCTTTTCCCGGAGGAACTCAACATGAGTCTGGCCATCACGTTTCCACAGTTCCCTAAACTTTTTACGGTATGCTTCGGGGACACATTCATAAGCCTTAAGTATTAATGATTTTACTAGGTTATAGTCCCCGCGCTGTTCCGCATTCAGGGACACAAAGACTTCAGATGCCCTTCCGGTCAAGGCTGGTTGAAGTAAGGTGGACCACATAGTTTCAGGAATTTTAAAATTTTGGGCAGTTATCTCAAACTGCGCAAAATATTGGTCAACCTCTTTTTCTGTAAATTTAGGGATTACTTTTGCAAATTTAATTGCATCGCAACCTTGACCGGCTGGAGCCGTGAGTCTATTTTCCATTGCTCCCAAATTGGCTGTTATTTCCATTTCTTTTAATTTGATTTGTAGCTCTTTCTGTGCTTCCAACTCCAGCTGTTTAAGCTCACGTTCTTTATCTAGCTCCAGCTGTTTAAGCTCTCGTTCTTTATCTAGCTCCAGCTGTTTAAGCTCACGTTCTTTTTCTCTCTGGGCATCTAGTTCCATTTGTTTGAGCTTTAGTTGGAGCTCCATACTTGGATCAGTCGGTTGTGTGACTGAGGCAAGTTCATCTTCAGATAACATGTCTTCATCCACAAAGTGAACGATGATCATGTCTCGTATCGTCTTTTTTACAGCCGAATGAGCTACATTTATTCCTAGAGCTTTAGCAATGGAAAATAGCTCCTTCCTAGAACAATTGTCTAATGCCTCAACTGATGGGTTTTCAACATCAAAATCCATTTTTACACAGGCAAAATACAACACTGTTTTTTATAAAAATTTAAGCTTAGTGCACACACTAATAAAAAAATTGTAACCAGCTCTGTTGTTGGTGTCGTAAAATGGTATCGTGTACTCAAAATTAATCTGAGTATATAAAAGTAAACAGTGGGTCAAAATCCACAGAAAAACACTCAATTTATTATTGGTGTAATAAAAATTATGGATTAAAATTATCCTCGGAAAAGCCCACAATTTGTTAAAATTGGGGTCTAATGAGAATAAAATATGGATTCGGTTATCGCGGACGATGCCCCCAATTTGTTAGAATTGGGGTCTTGAGAAAAATAATAATATAGAGTCCGCTATATCCGGGACGAGCAACCCAATTTGTTACGCACTGACTTGTATTGGGAGAAATTAATCTCCTATTTTAATTTTAATTGGCTCGTTGTAAACAGTGCCTAACAAAGGACGATACCATAGAATCAACAATATTAAAGATACGACCCAAAACAGTTTCTAGTTACAATTAATTAAGATTTATTATGTCTTAAGATAATTACAAAATAAAATAAAATAAAATTACAATCTTCAACTTACAGTATGGCAGATGTCGTACCGGTACACAGTTAATACAATTAGAAATAATGATGCCAATAAATAATGCGAAATAAACACATATAAGTAGGAGCACACAAATACACAAAGAATAAAACACGCCTCGTAATGTTAAGAAAATCTATCTGAAATCTCCGTCCCTCGTCCGTGCCTGTCAATCCCTTATATAGGTGGGTCTACCGACGCCCAAGCCCTGCCTTCGAGACATTTTGAGAAAAATCCCAATCATTCTACCAAATACTATTTGGAACAGATTAATTATTTTTATTCGTTGGCGGCGTCAACAAGTTACTTCAAAGGCCTAAGCCACACCCCTTTGTGAACACAGCGTCTCATGCGGGATCAATCAGAGGGCACGCACGAGAAAGTATGATGTAAACAAGCTCTCTGTAACTAACGTATATGGACGCAATGATAACACTAACGTATATGGACTCGAGGATAACACTAACGTATATGGACGCATTGATAACAATACACATATTGACAGCCTGGTGTTATTTACATTAATGGAAAAAAATGATTCAATTTTATTTTTGAACGCAATGATAACCAATACATACGCGGTCACATACATGGAACCATACGCGGTCACATACATGGACACATACGCGGTCACATACATGGACACATATGCGGTCACATACATGGACACATACGCGGTCACATACATGGACACATACGTGGTCACATACATGGACACATACGCGGTCACATACATGGACACATACGCGGTCACATGCATGGACACATACGTGGTCACATACATGGACACAAACGTGGTCACATACATGGACACATACGTGGTCACATACATGGACACAATGACAACACATAAACTAACTCGAAGTTATCAATTACATTTTTGGAAACTATGACCGAACTTAAAATTGTTGTCTAAATGATAACAATTACACACATATACATTATGAAAAAAACTTACTGATATGAAGAACCACTTGGGCTACGGCACGTGGGATTTTCAAATTTAAAGTCATTGACTTCACGTCATCTGAACTGAAGAGAAAACATCGCTCGTGAGTGGTGACCCCGTCATTGATTAGCGCTATCAGCTTCTTCAAATTGTGGTCTGTCAGGTCAGGAACTACTATCGTCGCATTCGACGCAAAGTTTCTACCTACAAGTGAATGACGTAAGGGTTTAGAAATACTGAAATTGTATCATTAATTATTATTGTAGCATTTATTTTAATAGATAAAATTATGACGGCTTAAAATGGGGCTTTAAACCTTTTTATTTTAAGACATAAAAAAAATGAATTAAAATAATGATGAATATTGAGTAAGTAGATGTATATTTTTAAAATTTAACTAAAATAAAAATAGTTTAATGTATACAAATAATCTATCAGAATAATGAAAATCATGCTGTATGTTGAGATTGGAATAAAAAGTGCTGATGATATAATGGAAATGATTGATTGTATTAATTTTTCACAGGGGTTAAAGATTTTTTTTTTTTAAACCACAATACTTACCAGCATTGATATAAATAGAACACACTTCTGCCCTTACAGTCAACGAGATCATGATTTTGTCGACCGACACATCATTTGCACAAAATACATCATAGGTTCCGCTGACCTTTTCTATTGTTCTCTGTCTAACACAGGGCTTTACTTCATCAACCCCATCATTTAACACGTGGAATGACAATGAGATGCTTTCTGGCACAGCTGAGTCGAAAGTAAAGGATAAATGAAAAATGCAAGATTTAGAAAAGTAAATGTTTAGAGAGCGGCCTTCTCATAATATGTAGTAGTGCATAACAAATATTCTAAGTATAGTTTTATAATAGTTGTCACAATCACTAATAGCTCCAACATAGAGTTTAATACACAAAGCTTACAGAAAAAACACGGAGATAGTTACAGTCAAGTGTTTAATAGTAACGATACATAACCAAACGATACTGTGAATACGCATATTATTTCGGTAAAAATGCTACACAGATAAAGAAACAGCTATGTGTCTACAATGAAAATAGAACAATGATTACAAAATACAGCAATATCAACACTGCAAGTAAACATTGACAAATTCCGTAAATAGTTGACTATAGCAATATGCTAGAGGAACTCAAATCAAAGGATTCCAAAACTAAAGTGGTCATTGCCCACTGTTAAATATTTGTCCCCAATACGATACAATCTTTTACTCACGAATAGTATTCGATGTTTATGTTTTGATAAGCAAAGGTCCCTTCCTCTACACTGATTCGTACGGCTACTAAGGCTATGTCTATGGTATGATTCTATGTGCTAACTACGTACTTTAAACTAATCTCACTCCACTCTCACTCTAACGATCATGACACTCTCGATAACTCTCACTTCTGTTCATACTACCACTGTACCAAGAAACACAGGTGGTTCCGCCCACAAAAGAAATATTTAATCACCATCATAGAATTATCAACATACGCATTACATACACTATACACATATACAGGATAACAAGCTATGCTGCCCAATATTATTAAATACAATGCTCCAACTGGCAATCGGTCCTATAGGCAAGTCCCGCACACACACACACAGCAGCACAGCAGTGACCCTCTGCTCGGTCACAGCTCACTGATAGGTAGTGCCACTTGTCTCAGGTCACTGGCTCTGCGAGGAGGTATGTGCCGACCTTGAACTTCACCGTGGTTTACACACACAAAGTACACTATAGAGCTTTATTTTTTTATATAGCGCTTACCTTAAAGCTTTAAGCGCTTTACAATTATTATAAACATGTAAACTAACTAAAATAAAAATGAGACATTAGGATAGTAGCTACTATACTATAGAAACAATTAAAATGGCTATAAAACGAGGACACTTTGGCACGTTTTGGCCTATACTACAGGATCAACTCGAGACAGAAAATGAGGCAGGGCAAGGAGGGTGCATCACAGGTCATAGGCGGACCTAAACAGATGGGTTTTAAGGGACTTTTTGAAAATGGACGAGGTTTCACAATGACGGATATGGAAGGGGAGCTGGTTCCAGAACGTGGGCCCATGGAAGTAGAAGGAGCGTTCACCGATGGTCTTAGTTTTGGTTCTTGGGATTGAGAGGGTTCTATTGTCAATGGAAGAACGTAGTTGTCTTGTGGGGATGTAAGGAAGCAACAGTTCAGAGAGATAGACAGGAAAGTGAGGGTCAGTGAACGAGTTGAAGCAAAGATTGGCAGACTTGTATTTGATGCGAGAGGATATTGGAAGCCAGTGGAGTTGCCGCATGTGTGGTTGAATGTGGTCATGTTTCTAACTAAATTTTTACTCAGACGTACGACTCAAGACACGGAAGACTAGTTTGTCTATGTGGTGTTGAGGAATGCCTGCGAGAAGAGTGTTACAGTAGTCAAATTTTGAAAGAATGAGTGAAGAGACGAGAGTTTTTGTGGCATCAAAGGAGAGGAGGTGTCTAATAGTGCTTATTTTTCTAATTTCGTAATATGCTGATCTACATATATTCATGACATGTTTTTCCATGGAGAGGGTGTCTGTAAGTGTGACTCCAAGGTTTCTGGCAGAGGAAGAGAGTGTGATGTCAGAGTTGCCAATATATATAGAAGAAGGAGCGGATGGAGGGAGAGGTTTGTTTTGAGAGTGGATGAGAAGGATTTACGTTTTATCATCATTTAGCTTCAGTTTGTTGCAAGTCATCCAACGCTTTACGTCGTCCACGCACTCCTGTATGTGAAGGATTGTGGCATAAAGTTGATTAGGAAAGCAAGAGTCACTGATTTGAGTGTCATCAGCAAATGAATTGACTGGAGTTTGAGTGGTGGCTAATGAGAGATGATAGATGTTTAGTGTAGAGGATGAAAAGTACCGGCCCAAGGACCGATCCTTGAGGAACTCGAATAGACAGGGCTGAAGGTTTGGAAGAGTGGTTGGATATAGAGAATGTTTGAATTCTGTCTGAAAGATATGATTGAACCCAGTTTAAAGCTGAGCCAGTAAGTCCGAAAGAAAGATGAAGGCGGTCAAGAAGATTATGGTGGTCAATGGTATCAAATGCAGCAGAGAGATCATTATTTCATTTTACTTCCCTCACTGATAACTGTGAAGAAACATGTCTCTGGTCGAGTCGCTGCTATCCTTGTAGTAGTAGTAGGCCTAACCTACACGTAATTCTTTTAATTGGACGTCAACGTTATTCTGACCCTAACGATTGGCTCCACTAACTGAACTGCACTAGCTCAATTGTTAATTACGTTACTGTTCTTACTGAACTATTACTCACTAGTTCAACTATCAATTAATAATCCGAATATTACTTTATTTACTATTACTCCCTGAACAAATGTTATTTACTCTACTAATACTTTCTCGTCAAATATTATTTACTGGCCATATGTTACTTACTAGCTAGAAATGAGAATACGAATGAAATGCATAAGGCATTGGTTAACAATAAAAATCACGACACATTATTAATAATCAATCACACTCTAACAATAGCTATAGTCCTAACATTTCTTGATAAAACTACAACTACAATTCTACATACCCGACGACATGATTATGAAAGTTACCAATACTAAACTAAAACACTTCATCAACTAATTCTGCGAGCCAGGCTCTTCTGCCATACTTCATGTGAGAGAGGCCGATACATGATAAGGGCATTCAATATTGAGATTTCCGTCCTTGTCCCACATTCAAGCCTGGCATTCAAGAGTCGCGTTCATATGACTCACATGCGTGGCTTCGGTACTCAAGCATCGCTTGGTGCCCCGAGTTCTCATGACTCATAATATGCGTCCGAGTTGGTACTCAACGTCGGTAATCAGAGTGACAACTCAGCGTCATAACGCTTGAACAGGATGAGTGCATTGTTTTTAGCTTGGTCCTGGTCAATGATAACAGGCTAATTTCCACTGTTATTTGATAAATTATTATTACTATAAGGCCCAGCCTAATTGTGTCATATCCTGTGGGGTAGCGATGGAGAGAGAGTGTGAGCCAGCGGGTCTCATAAAGGTGAGGACCAGCGGGTCTCAACACCAAAGCATCGGTGGCTGACAGTAAATATTAAATTAATAATTTAAAAAAAACAACATATAAAGCAGATACAAATAACAACAAATTATAATATACAAGACAAATGTTATTACTTTTTCCCTTCAACACAATCCGTGCCCAGGTAAATGGAACAGATCCATTAGGCTCAACAAAAAATTTCTGAGACGTGTAGCAAGTAGTGTCATTATGATCTGTCAGCAGGGAACTGTCAGCCAGGGCGCCGTACGTGAAATCGTCTGCAATGAGATTTCGAGGCGTTTATGATATTTAAAAAGAAAAATATTGATTAAAAATTATAATTTATTATTGTATTAAATAATTTAAAATCACGGTCGGAGGCTGTATTTTCACGGTGAAACATTTTTTGATTGAGTAGCCACATATACTTATCTTAAAAGTCCTTCTTTTCAAATCACTATAGACATTAACATTACCAATTGTGATTTGTGGATATAACTCGTTAACATTAGATGGTAACTTACAATACTGACAAGCTAGAGAAAACCAGGGCTTCCGGCAACGAAAGCCTTTGCTGCATGTTCCGTCTTTCTGACACAAATTGCTTTCACAGTTGCAATGTGTATCTTTGGGACAGAATGTATTATCTAAAAGAATCCAACAAATATTAAATGTGAAAATTTGAGAAAGCATTTCTTTTTCAACAAATATCATAGATTAAAATATATTACAAATACCGAAACAAGACGATGATATAATATAAGAGAAAGCCTTTAAAGATTACTAACATGGACAACAATTCAGGAAAATAAAGTGCATAGTAATACATAAAAACTTTTATGATGTTTACTTTTTTAGAAACATTTCTGAGGTACAAATGGTGCAAGAATGATAAGACAATGGCTTGATGGTTTTTTTTTTAACTGAATAGACTTTGTATTAATTAAAAGTGAATGCTATAGAGTTGTTTGAAAAGTTAGGTATTTCTATAATTAAATATATTGCTGGAAAGGATGTGATTATTTTGGAAACGATTTCTTCATTAGAAGGTGATAAAAAAATAGAGCTTTGAGATGGAGTAAAATCTTAAAGATGAAGTGATGGCTTGGAGTAAAAGAGAAGGCTTGGAATTGAAGTGGAGCTTGAATATTACGTGACATGTTTGAGATGAGTAGAAGGCTTGGACATGACGTGAAAGCTTGCAAATTAAGTGAAGGTTTAGAAATTACTTGAAGCTTGGAAATGAAGTGACGTCTTGGAGATGAAGCGAAGGTTTAGAGATGAAGTTAAAGCTTGGGGATGAAGGGAAAGTGTGCAGAGGAAGTGAACGCTTGAAAATGAAGTAAGAGGCTTAGAGATGAAGTGAAAACTTGCAGGTGAAGTGAGGGCTTGTAGTTTAAGTATGTTCTTGGATATGAAGTAAATGTGTTTGAGTAATATCCAGCCATATGTACAAATATCAGTTTTATTTATGTTGATGTTAATAAACTATTATGCAAAATGAGATGCCTTGTATCATAATGATACATATACACCTTCAGTTTAATCGATTGCTTAATAGTTTTTTGGCCGCTTTTTATGTTTTTGCAATAATCGGAGTTTCCAGACGAATTGCATAGATCTGTATTATTATTTTTTTCAAGAAATTTTACCAAAAGAAATGAAAAAAACCGTAAATGTTATTTTTTTCAACATATCATTATATTACTTAGCTAAATAGTGTACATAAATGCACTTATGGATAAACGATAAGATAATTCAATATACAGTGCCTTGGTTAATGTCAATAATATTCTAAAAATAAACATATTATTTTGTGAGGTCTTTCTCGCTGGATCTTTTTCAGAATTGTTTAGCTAACTTCTTAAAATACCCCCGCCCTCTTTTTTCCCCCCCCCCCCCCCCCCCCCCCGCGCCAAAAAAAAAAAAATATCCCCAGATCAAAACAAAAAAAAAACATGACTATTCGAGACAACATTCAGTGTTTAAATATTAGAATGGAAACACTTTAATCAGGATTATTGTGACCTACTTATCTGGATAACGAAACAAAGCTGTTATATAATATAATGAAAAGAAATCTTCTAAAGAATACTAACTCGGACGACTGTTGATGAAGATAAAGTGTTTACTATCGCATGGAGAATTGGTTATTCCGCAAATCCTTTCCATGTTACTGGCTTAGCGAGAATGATAGTGAAATTGTTTTTGGAAAGCATTGGATTAAATAAATTTAAATTTAAATTAGAGTTTGTTGTCGAGTAAGTGATGCCTTAAAGGTAAAAACAAAATGTTTTAATGGATGTGATGATTTAAAAAAAAAAAAGAGCTTTTCCTTAGAAGGTGATGAATAAAGAGAAGGCTTGGGGCTAACAAAGGGGGATGGGAAAAGAATGTTATCTTGAAAGGAAGTGAGAGCTTGGAGATGTAGCAAAGGCTGGGAGATGTAGCAAAGGCTGGGAGATGTAGCAAAAGCTGGGAGATGTAGCAAAAGCTGGGAGATGTAGCAAAGGCTTGGAGAATAAGTAAAGTCTTGGAGATTAAGTAAAGTTTTGGATAATAAGTGAAGTCGTAGATTCAGTGAGGAAGTTAAGTGAGGACTTGGCTATAAATTCATTTTTTTTTAAAGTAAGTATCCAGTAACAATAAAAAAGATCAATTTAATCAAAATTTCTAACAATAGAATGTGAAGCAAAATGTGATGCATATTATTACAATGATGCATAGACACTTTCAGTTTGGTAGAATACTTACCAGTTTTCTCCGGTTTTTGAGTTGTTGTAGTATTAGCAGTATCTAGACGAAAAACATAGATCTTTATTAGTATTGGGAAGATCTTTTTTAACACGTTCTTATAAAATAACAAAGCTAAAAGTGTACACAAATTTATTTACAGAAATGAGTTCAGCTAACTTGATTTAATTTAACCCCCCCCCCCCCAATCTTTATTCATGCAAAAAAAAGAACAATAAACATGAATATGTAAGACTACATTCATTTTTGAACCAATAGCACATATGAAAATGTTATGCGGTTTAATTTGGCTTCAAAAAAAAGTTCATAACCACTCTAAAGTCATACGAATATTTAGGAATATAATTCAATTAGTATGGCATTCATAATAGATAATTCTCAACTTTTTTTTACAAATTACTAAATGATTGACAATGATTTTGAACATTTTCTTTTAAATGCACTAAGCTTTTTTTCTTTTTACTAAAACTTTAACGTTATATATTTCGGTGTGATGTTATTGATGAGTGTAGGGAAATTACGTGTCAATATGGATGTAGGAATTTTGTAAAATATTCGTTGTTAAATTTTTATAAAGAAAGCTAAGGCTTGGAAAAAAAAATAACGGCTTCGAAATTAAATAAAGCCTTGGAATTAAAGTAAAGCGTTGTTGAAAATGTGAAGGCCTGGAGATCAAATGAAATCTGGGTTATTAAATCGTGGATTAGAGATTAGGAAAGGTCTTGAAGATAATGTGAATGCTTGAAGGGTAAGTGAGGGCTTCTTTAAATATAGAGCGTCGATACGAAGTTAATTATTGGGCATTAAGTGAAAGCATGGAGATGTACTGACCAGTTTGGGGAAAGTAAAGGTTTTTAGGGTGAAGTGAAACCTTGGAGATAAAGTGAGACCTTAATATAAAGGTAACGGCCTTAAGATAAATTGTCGTTTTAAACTAAAATAAACGTTTCTGGATGAAGTTAATCATTCATATAAATTGAAGTCTTAAAAGGAAGAGAAAATTTGGAAGAAAGGCGCAGAATTGTAGATGAAGCGATGGCTTAAGGACGATGTTAAGGCTTGGAAATAAGTTAAATGCTTGAAGATGAACTGACGGATAAAGAGGACAAATGAAGGCATTAATAAAAAATTCTTAAGATATTATCCAGTAATACAATCAAGTATCAATGTTTATATAAAGTATGTAATATTAAACGATATATGATTCATCTTGTTAAAAGTTTACACATAAACTCTTAAATTAAAAGAATGCTTACCACCAATTTCTGGTTTTTGAATTGATGTACCATTAGCAGCATCTAGAAGATATTCATTGACGTTATTACAATTTCGGAGCAAACATTTATAAAAGATACATAAATCTAACACACTTTCAAAACCATATAATGTCTTTAAAAAATAAAATGTCTCATAAGTGTTTTAAAAAAAAGTAATGTACATAAACGTGTTTATGGATAAATGAGAGCGATATAAATGCCTGGTTTAAACTAAATAGTATTTAATAAATAAAGTATTTTATATTGTGTTTCTTTTTTTTTAACTGTTTATCATTTTAAGAATAGTTCAGCTAACTTGTTTCAATTCATACCCTGCTTTACTACCACTAAAAACTCAAATAAATTATGAAAATGTGACACATCATTCTTTTCAACAAATATCACATATTACAATATTGTGCGGTTTAATTTGTCTTATTCTCTGAAAAATGAACCAACGGGGGCAAATAATATGATCGGGCAAAAAGTAAATAACAACTCTAAAGTCATACGAATTTTTACGAATATAATTTAATTACTACCGCACTTGGAATACATAATTCTAAAAAAACTTTTACAAATTACAAAATGATTCAGAATGATTTTAAAAATGTCCTTTTAAATGCTTAAATCTTATTTTCAAAAAACTTACACGTTATATAGTTTGTTGTAAGGTTATGGAAGACTGCAGGGAAATTACGTGTAAGAATTGATCAGTGATTTTGTATTTATTTTATTTGTTAGATGATTATGAATATAGATAAGGCTTGTAGAAAAATTAACGGCTTTGAAATTGAGTAAATCATTTTAATTTAAGTGAAGTGTTGTTGAAAAAGTTAAGGCTTGGAGATCAATTGAAATATGTGTTATTGAATGGTGGCTTAGAGATTAGGAAAGTTCTTGAAGATAATGATAATCCGTGAATGAAAAGTGAAGACTTCTTTAAATGTACGGCCTTGATATGAAGTTTAGGTTTGGATATTTAGTTAAAACTTAAAGATGTACTGACGAGTTCGGAGGAAGAGTAAAGCTTTTTAGAAGAAGTGAAACCTTGGAGAAAAAAATGAAAACAATGATATACGGTGACGGCTTAAAGATGAAGTAAAGCTTTTTAGAAGAAGTGAAACCTAGGAGAAAAATTTAAAACAATGATATACGGTGACGGCTTAAAGATGAAGTAAAGCTTTATTAATAAATGTAAAGGTTTGAATATTGAAGTTAAGCATTCATATAAAGTGAAGGCGTAGAGCTGAGATAACGTTTGAAAGAAAAATGAAGAAATATAGTTGAAACGATTGCTTAGGTACGATCTTAAGCATGGAGAGTAATCAAATTGTTGAAGAAGAAATGAGTAATAATGAGGGGTTTAATAAAAATTGAAATTGCTCAAGATATTACCCAGTAATACAATCAAGTATCACTTTTATATTGTGTATTTACTGTTAAACAAAATGAGAGTCATATTGTTAACATTTTACACATAGACGTTTATATTAATAGAATGCTTACCACCTATTCCCGGTTTTGGAATTGATGTAGCATTAGTTGCATCTAGAAGAAATTCATAGACCTTTTTACAATTTCGGAGCAACATCAAAAATCAATTTCTCTCCAAAAAGAAATGTAATGTCTTTTTAAAAAATTAAATATCTCATCAGCTTAACAGAAACAGTAATGTATATAAACGTTTTTATGGATAAATGAAAGAGATATAAATGCCTGGTTTAACTTAAATAGTATTTAGAAAATAATGTATGTTATACTATGTTGTTATTTACAGTTTATCACTTTCGAAATAGTTCAGCCTACTCGTTTTGATTTGACCACCCCCACCATTTTCCCCATTTATTGATCAAACAAAAGAACAAGAAATATAAAAATGTGAGACAACATTCATTTTTTCAACAAATATCAAATAAAACAATATTATGCGGTTTAATTTGGCCTTGAATTGTAAAAACGAACCGAATTGTCAAATAGTATGATCGGAAAAAAAGTTAATAACAACTCTAAAGTCTTACGACTTTTAGGGAATATAATTTAATTAGTACCGCAATCAGAATAGATAATCTCAACAATTGTCTACAATTTAGTAAGTGACTGAGAATTATTTTGAGAATTTTCTTTTAAATGCTTTAAGATTTTTATTAAAAACAACTTACATTATAAAGTTTGTTGTAAAGTTATGGATGACTGAATGAAAATTACGTGTAAGGATGGATTTAGGGATATTTGAAAAATATAATTCGTTAGATGGTTGTGACTAAAGAAAAAATTAACGGCTTCCTAATCAAGTAAAGATTTGGAATTCAATTGAAGTGTTTTGAAAATATGAAGGGTTGGAGATCAATTGAAATATGGTTTTTTAAATGGTGTCTTAGAGATGAGTTTAAGTCTTGAAGATAATGTGAATGCTTGAACTGGAAGTACAGTTATTTTTAAATATACAACATCTATATGAAGTTAATGATTTGATATGAAGTAAAAGCATAGAGATGTACTAACGAGTTCAGAGGAAAACTAAAGGTTTTTAGAATAAGCGAAGCCTTGAAGATGGAGTGAGACCTTAATATAGATTAAAGACTTTCAGATGAAGTGAAGCTTTTTTTTTATTAAAGTTATCGATTGGTGATTAATTTAAGTGTTCATATAAAGTGAACATAAAAAACATAAATAAATTTAACCGTCTTTAAAAAAAAATGATTTTTTTTGTTTCTATTTTTTTTTTTTCATCAGTGTAAGAAACACAGTAATGTACATAAATGTATCAATGGATAAATTAGAGCGATATAAATGCCTGGTTTAACAAAAATATTATTAAATAAAGTATATTACATTTTGTTGGTAATATGTTTCTCATCTTGTTAAAATTTTACACATAAAATTTCAATTTAAAAGAATGCTCACCACCTATTCCTGGTTTATCTATCGATGTACCATTAGCAGCATCTAGAAGATATTCATTGACGTCATTACAATTTCGGACCAAACATTTAAAAACGATAAATAAATTTAACCGTCTTTCAGAAAAATGTAATAAAAAAAAATAAAAAAAGCAAATTCCATAATTTAAGAAACACAGTAATGTACATAAACGTATTTATGAATTAATGAGAGATATAAATGCCTGGTTTTACTAAAATAGTATTTTAAAAAATAAAGTATATTATATTGTGTTTTTATTTACTGTTTATCATTTTTAAGAATAGTTCAGCTATCTTGCTTCAATTAATCCCCCTTTATTCCTTAAAAAAATAAAAATAAATATGAAAATGTGAGACAACATTCATTTTTCAACAAATAACACATAATACAATATTGTGCGGTTTAATTTTGCTTCTTTTCTGAAAAACTAATTAATTATCAAATCATATAATTTGGGAAAAAGTTAATAACAACTCTAAAATCAAAAGGAACCTTAAGGAATATAATTTAATTATTATCGCACTTAGAATAGATAATTCTAGACAAACTTTTACAAATTTTAAATGTTTCAGAATGGTTTTGAAAATTTACTTTTAAATGCTTAAATCTTGATTTCAAAAAAATTGTATCCTTATATAATTTGTTTTGAAATTATGGATGGTTGCATAGAAATTACTTGTTATTTTGATGTAGTGATTTTGGACACATTTGTTTTGTTAGATGGTTTTGACTATAAATAAGGCTTGTAAGAAAAATTAACGGTTTTGAAATTGTGTAAGGCATTGGAATTAAAGTGAAGTGCTTGTGAAAAAGTGAAGCTTTGGAGATAAATTGAAATATGGGTTAATGAATGCCGGCTTGGAGATTAGGAAAGTTCTTGAAGATATCGTAAATGCGTGGAGGAGAAGATTTCTTACCACCTGTTCCCGGTTTTGGAATTGATGTAGCATTAGTTGCATCTAGAAGAAATTCATATACTTTATTAACATTTTGGAGCAAACATTGAAAAATCACATTCTTTCTAAGAGGAAATGTAAAAAAAAAAAAAAAAAAAAAAAAAAAAAAAACACAATTTTTAAAAAAAGAAAAAAAAAAAAAAAAAAAAAAAAAAAAAACTAAATATCTCATCAGTTTAAAAGACCATGTAATGTATATAAACGTTTTTTTAAAAAAAAATTAAAGATATATTAATGCCTGGATTTACTTAAATAGTATTTAGAAAATAATATATGTTAAACTATTTTGTTATTTACAGTTTATCACATTCGGAATAATTTAGCACAGATGTTTTAATTCAACCCCCAAAACAATTTATTTCTAAAAAAAAAAAAAGAATAATAAATATTAATATGTAAGACAACATCCATTTTTCAATAAATATAAAAATAATACAATATTATGCGGTTTAATTTGGCTTCTTATCTGAAAAACGAACCAGATTGTCAAAACATATTATGATCGGAAAAAAAGTTAATAACCACTCTAAAGTTATACGACTATTTAGGAATATAATTTAATTAGTACCGCATCCAGAAAAGATAATCTCAACAATTTTCTACAAATTACTAAAGGACTGAGGATGATTTTGAAAATTTTCTTTTAAATGCTTTAAGCATTTTATTAAAAAAAACACCTTACGTTATATAGTTTTTTGTGAAGTTATGGATGACTGCAGGGAAATTACGTGTAAGAATGGATTTAGGAATTTTGAACAAATGTGCTACGTAAGATGGTTATGAATAAAGCTAAGGCTTCGAGAAAAAATTAAAGGCTTCGAAATTGGGTAAAGATTTGGAATTGGAAGTGTTTTGAAAATATGAAGTCTTGAAGATCAATTGAAATCTGTGGTTTTAAATGGGGTGTCTTGGTGATAAGGTAACGTCTTGAAGATAATGTGAATGCTTGAATGGGACGTAAAGGGTTTTTTAAATATACAATTTCTATATGAAGTTAATGCTTTGAAATGAAGTAATAGCTTAGAGATGTACTGACGAGTTCGGAGGAAAATTAAAGGTTTATAGAAGAAGTGAAACCTTGTAGAAAGAATGAGACCATAATATATAAGTTAAGTCCTTAAGTTAAAGTGTAGCTTTTTTTACTAAAGTAATCGATTGATGATAAATTGAAGCATTCATATAAAGTGAAGGCTTAGAAGTAAGAGAAAGTTTGAAAGAAAAGCACATAATTGTACATAAAGCGATGGCTTAAGCAAGATATTATGGCTTGGATGTAGGTCGAAGGCTTGGAGATGAACTAAAGATGAAGAGGAAAAATTATTGATTTTATAACAAATAAATTTGCTTAAGTTATTATTCAGTAATACAATCATGTATGAAATTTATATAGTGTATGTGTAATATTAAACGAGATGTGACTCATTTGGTTAAAGTTTTACACATAAATTTCAATTTAAAAGAATGCTTACCACCTATTCCTGGTTTATCTATCGATGTACCATTAGCAGCATCTAGAAGATATTCATTGACGTTATTACAATTTTGGAGCAGACATTTAAAAACGATAAATAAATTTAACAGTCTTTCAGAAAAAATGTATTTTCTTTAATAAATAAAAAAAAATAAAAAAAATCATCATTTTAAGAAACACAGTAAGGTACATAAACGTATTTTTGGATAAATGAAAGATACAAATGCCTGGTTTTACTAAAATAGTGATTAAAAAATAAAGTATATTATATTGTGTTTTTATTTAATGTTTATCATTTTAAGAGTAGTTCAGCTAACTTTTTTCAATTCATCCCCCTTTATTCCTTAAAAAAAATAAAAACAATAAATACGAAAATGTGAGACAACATTCATTTTTCAACAAATATCACATTAAAGTGAAGTGTTGTATAAAAGTGAAGCTTTGGAGATGAATTGAAATATTGGTTATTGAATACCGGTGTTGAGATTAGGAAAGGTCTTGAAGATATTGTAAATGGGTAAAAGAGAAAAATGCTTACCACCTATTCCTGGTTTTGGAATTGATGTAGCATTAGTTGAATCTAGAAGAAATTCATAGACTTTATTATAATTTCTGAGCAAACATTGAAAAAATAAATCACATACTTTCTAAGAAGAAATGTAATGTCTTTAAAATAAAATAAAATATCTCATCAGTTTAACAAACACAGTAATGTATATAAACGTTTTTATGAATAAATGAAAAAGATTTAAATGCCTGGTTTAACTTAAATAGTATTTAGAAAATAATATATGTTATACTATGTTTTTATTTATAGTTTATAACTTTCGGAATAATTAAGCCTAGTTGTTTTAATTCGACACCCCACCCAATTTATTTCTAAAAGAAAAGAACAATAAATATGAAAATGTGAGACAACATCCATTTTTCAACAAATATCGACAAATCCAATATTATACGGTTTAATTTGGCTTCTTATCTGAAAAAGAACTAGATTGTCAAATAATATAATCGGAAATAAGTTAAAAACAACTCTAAAGTCATACGACTATTTAGGAATATATTTTAATTAGTACTGCATGCAGAAAAGATAATCTCAAAAAATTTTCTACACACTACTAAATGACGGAAAATTATTTTGAAAATTTTCTTTTAAATGCTTTAAGATTTTTATTAAAAACAACTTACATTATATAGTTTGTTGTGAAGTTATGGATGACTGCAGGGAAATTACGTGTAAGAATGGATATAGGGATTTTGGAAAAATGTCCTTCGTTAGATGGTTATAAATTTAGCTAAGGCTTAGAGAAAAAAATTAAATGCTTCGAAATTGAATAAAGATTTGGAATTGGAATGTTTTGAAAATATGAAGTCTTTAAGATAAATTGAAATCTGGGGTTTTAAATGGTGTCTTGGTGATAAGGTAACGTCTTGAAGATAATGTGAATGCTTGAATGGGAAGTACTGGTTTTTTAAATATACAACTTCTATATGAAGTAATGATTTGATATTAAGTGAAAGCTTAGAGATGTACTGACGAGTTCGGAGGAAAAGTAAAGGTTTTTTAGAAGAAGTGTAACCTTGAAGAAGGAGTGAGACCTTAATATAAATTAAAGTTTTTAAGATAGAGTGACGCGTTTTTTTTATTAAAATTATCGATTGGTGATGAAGTTAAGTATTCATATAAAGTTAAGACTTACAAAAAAGAGAAAGTTTGGAAGAAAAGTGCGGAATTTTTATGAAGCGAAGGCTTAAGGACGATGTTTAGGTTTGGATGTAAGTCGAAGGCTAAAAGATGAAATAAATATTGAGAAGAAAAATTAAGGATTTAATAAAAGATATTATTTAGTAATACAATCAAGTACCAAATGTATATAGTGTATGTAATATTAAACGAGATGTTTCTCATCTTGTTAAAATTTTACCCATAATTTTTCAATTTAAAAGAATGCTCACCACCTATTCCTGGTTTATCAATCGATGCACCATTAGCCGCATCTAGAAGATATTCATTGACGTTATAACATTTTCGGAGAAGACATTTAAAAACGATAATTAAATTTAAACGTCTTTCAAAAAAATGTATTAACAAAAAAAAAATTCATCATTTTAAGAAACAGAGTAATGTACATAAACGTATTTATGGCTAAATGAGAGATATAAATGCCTGGTTTTACAAAAATTGTATTTTAAAAAATAAAGTATATTATTCTGTGTTTTCATTTACTGTTTATCATTTAAAGAACAGTTCAGCTAACTTGTTTCAATTCAACCCCCTTTATTCCTTAAAAAAATAACAATACACATGAGTACTTTAGACAGCATTCATTTTTCAACAAATATAATGTACAATATTATGCGGTTTAATTTGGCTTCTTATCTGAAAAACGAACCAAATTATAAAATCATATGATTGGGGAGAAAGTTAATAACAACTCTAAAATCATACGAACCTTTAGGAATGTAATTTAATTATTATCGCACTTATATTCATAACCATCTAACAAAGCAAATGTTTCCAAAATCACTACATCATATCTTACAAGTAATTTCCCTGCAATCATCCATAATTTCACAACAAATTATATAAGGTTAACTTTTATTTGAAATCAAGATTTAAGCATTCAAAAGTAAATTTTCATAATCATTCTGAATCATTTAGTAATTTGTAAAAGTTTGTCTAGAATCATCTATTATAAGTGAATTGAAACAAGTTAGCTTCGAAATTGAATAAAGATTTGGAATTGGAATGTTTTGAAAAGGCTTGTAGAAAAATTAACGGCTTTGAAATTGTGTAAAGGATTAAAATTTAAGTGAAGTGTTGTAGAAAAAGTTGAGGCTCGGAGATCAATTGAAATATGGGTTATTGAATGGTGGCCTAGAGTTTAGGAAAGGTCTTGAAGATAATGTAAATGCGTAAAGGGGAAGTGAAGGCTTCTTTAAATATACGGCCTCGATATGAAATTAATAATCGGATATTTAGTTAAAACTTGGAGATGTACTGACGAGTTTGGAGGAAAAGTAAAGGTTTTTAGAAGAAGTGAAACCTTGGAAAAAATTGAAAACATTGATAAACGGTAACGGCTTAATGATGAAGTAATTTTTTTTTCTTAATGTAAAGGTTTGAATATTGAAGTTAAGCATTCATATAAAGTGAAGGCGTAGAGCTGAGATAACGTTTGAAAGAAAAATGAAGAAATATAGTTGAAACGATTGCTTAGGTACGATCTTAAGCATGGAGAGTAATCAAATTGTTGAAGAAGAAATGAGTAATAATGAGGGGTTTAATAAAAATTGAAATTGCTCAAGATATTACCCAGTAATACAATCAAGTATCACTTTTATATTGTGTATTTACTGTTAAACAAAATGAGAGTCATATTGTTAACATTTTACACATAGACGTTTATATTAATAGAATGCTTACCACCTATTCCCGGTTTTGGAATTAATGTAGCATTAGTTGCATCTAGAAGAAATTCATAGACCTTATTACAATTTCGGAGCAACATCAAAAATCAATTTCTCTCCAAAAAGAAATGTAATGTCTTTTAAAAAAATTAAATATCTCATCAGCTTAACAGAAACAGTAATGTATATAAACGTTTTTATGAATAAATGAAAGAGATTTAAATGCCTGGTTTAACTTAAATAGTATTTAGAAAATAATGTATGTTATATTATGTTGTTGTTTACAGTTTGTATTGACGAAGTCCCTTTTGCACCATAATATTTTTCAATAACTATTATGCCCCGCTAGCACCTGAGATTGGTTATGTTGAATTTGATTTAGCGCAGCTTTCGGGAATATTATTTTATCTTCCCCTTGAAATAACATTTTAAAAAACTAATTTCGGGTAATGGGATTTTTGGTTGAAAAGTAGAAATAATGTGTTGTCTTTGGCATTCAGTCTGTCTGATATATTTCAGCTCGATGGGTTGACTAGAATGTGGTCATTTAGCAATCCAAATTTTTAGTCAGCCAGGCAACCACAAAAAAACAACTACAGTTGTAATAAAGGATAGTATATATTGTATTGTATTGTTAGATTTAAAATATATTATTTAAGAGGAGCCTGAAGACACATCATGCTACTTTTACACAAAAATAATTTTTTTGAAGACACCTACAATTGTTACAGTTTACGAAGCAAAATACCATTTTGCGGACGGTAAATTTGGGAAAACAGTTATGGTTTTCACAACCGTTTTAATTTGTGAAGGCACTTACTAATGTTAGAGTGAGAATTATTTGCTGTTCCAATAAATTCTTTCTCGCATCTTCCGGTTTTAATTTCACAAACGTTGTCGTCACAATGAGAACAATTTCCAGAACAGTTGACCCCCCATGTGCCAGGCCTACAATCTGTTGACGTAAAAACAAAGAAGATTTGACATATGCATCTTATAATGCTGGACATATTTAAAATCATATTATCTAAAACATATGTCATCGTATGATTGGGGATACATTTGCTCTACACCGTGGGTACCACGCTATATAAAACAACGTATAAAAATAATAATAATAACAATAATTTTCCTTGATATTTTTGGAAATAAGAAGAATATTATAATTTCAAATATCACCAAAAAAAACAACATTTCATCTCTAACTGTGTGGTGTTGTGTTGTGCCACAGAACAAAACATGATTGATCAAATGATAATCATTCTACATGTAGAATAACAAATAATTTATTTTCTAAATTTTTGTTTACAATATTATAATTAATGTGTGCATTGTGATTGCTTTTGGTTATAATATATTTAAATATTAATTTATTTGAAATTTAAGTTTAAAAAAAAGAAATAATTTAGATAGATGAAGTCGCACAACTTAACATGATTTGGATAGATCATGTAATTCATTTTAATATAATTTAAAAGATGATATCAAACATCGTATTATTAATGTCTGGATAAGTAATTGTAAGCATAGTATCGACTTCATGTGTGTATACCTTCTTTACATCCAGGAGGCTGTCTGTGTCCGGCACATCCCTGGACACATAAACCAGTGTCTCTCAGGCACGACTGGTTGTAGCATAGATTACACGGCAGACACTCAAGACCCCACGTGCCGGGTACACATTCTACAAAGTGATTATATAAATGAACTTAAGCAATAAGTGTATGTCCTTATTATTTCTAAAAAGACATTTCATGAGTTTCCACATAATATCCGGTTATAAAATGTGTGTATTTCTTATCGTAAAATCCTTAACCTAACACACTATCATAAAAATCAAATGTTTGTTAAGGACTAAAATCGCCAATGCGCACAAATAAGATATATTAAGTGTGCGTAAATGATAGAATGTCAACTTCTCATAATGTAAATGTCTTAAGGGTGTCTTAAATTTAAAAAAATCTAAAATTCGCATTAAAAAAGAAAATGAGTGTGTCTTTAATGCTAAAATCCCATCTTATCACATTTTTAGATAACAGAAGTATGTCTTTCATTCTAAAATCTCAAGTTCGCCCAATATCAGCTATATTAAAGGTGTTAAATGCACAAATTTCTATCCACACCAACCAGTAATATTAAATGTGTCTTAAATGTTAAAACTTATCGGTGCACAAAGAAAAACAACAAAGAGTTTTCCTAAATGCTAAAATTTCATATTCACACAATGCCAGCTACTTAAGTGTGTTTTAAATGCTAAAATCTCAGCTTTGCACAGTTTAAGATATATGTGTGTCTTAAATGCAAAAGTCTCCAAATGCGCAATGTAAGATACATTAAAATGTGTCTTAATGTTACAAACTCCACTTCGAATAATGTAAGAAACGCTAAGTGTGTCTTAAATGCTACAAATTTCACTTCGCACAATGTAACCTAAATTAAGTGTATCGTTAATGCTAAGCTATCAATTTTAACATAATTTAAGAAACATTAAGTGTTTCTTACATGCTAAAATCTCAACTTCACACATCTCAAGATAAATTAATTGCCTCTCACCTCCAAAAATCTCCACTTCGCACAAGGTAAGGAATATGTTTCCTTCCCCTGTTGAATCTTTTTCCTGTTGTATATTGGTTGTCTTGACAGCATCTCTCCACCATGAGACAGTTAAGATGTTGTAAACCAATTTACTCGCTTTTGTCTTGTCTGTGTAGTTAAACACAACATGACCTTTGTCATTTTGGCTTTCAAGCTCGAAACCAATAATTCGATCGCCTGTAAAGAAGAATTAAAATATCTCCGTCATTAAGCTACTCAAACTGATAATAGTGGATACTAAATAGTACATTAAACAACACCTAAAAACATGTTTTCTCATTATTGTTTGTATGCATTTGTATTGATTAATTGTATATCTCTAGCCTAATGTCACACCCGCTTTTACACAACTTACTTATGTAAGCAATTATTTTAGAAAATTCAAAAGTAAACCAAATGCGATATTTTTTTAGGAATCTCATTTAGGGCAGTTATCAGGAAATGTATTTCTTGAATAAGTGTCATCATATGACCTTCACATTTACTTTAATAGCTGTAAAATATTACTTTTAAGGGTTGGAGTGTGAAAATGGGGATATTATTCAAATATACTGTCTTTGTAAACCTCAAATTTATTTCAACAGTTTTTTCAGAAAAATTAGGAGAAAAAATATGTGTGCCAATTTAAAGATCAAATAGGTTGATGGGAAGTGGGTCAATTAGCCGTCCAAAGATTCCACTACACGCTGAACTAGATATTATCACACGGACAAAAGCGAAGTTTATACAGTGGATTTAGAAAGAATAATTCAATGTGAAAATGAAACAAAATAAATAATTATGAAGCAAAAAAGATAAAATAAAATGAAATATAATATATTTGACAACCAAATAGTACAGTCAACCCACCAGAAGAACCGATTCTGTTGTAAATAACGTATCGTGTGACCAGGAAGCTATGTTTTAACGTCACTTTCCAAAACGGGACAACGTCTGCGCCTGATGTGGTGCTGCATGGATATAACTCCATTGTGTAATTGGTTATACCGTCGACAGCAAATGAAGCCACATTAATCTGGTAGTCACTACTCTGGGTCGCCTTCTGTTTAATGGCTATGTTTCTTCCTGTAACAAACAAAGACATTATCGACACTAAATATGTGCAATCACCATTTTAATTTTATTCCTATGTATGTCTTAAAATTTAAAATACGTTTATGCATCATATATATTAGTGCTAGCCTTCCAAACAAATTGGACCACAGTGTGTTAATTTCTCTTCTCCGAAAGTTAATTAAGAGCACAAGCATACAAGTAACGCACGATAAAAAGGGTACCACTTAGCACTAAGGCCCCCTCAGGGTACTTTATCACCCCTGTACTATAGCAATAAGCGTTTTTAACACACCGCTTACACTGACAATTTTTTGCACAAAATACTAATGTTTAAAGAGCAAAAAGAAAGCACCAAAACACCCATGGTGTGATTTAAGACCGGTGTTACTATCAACACCTTCTTGTAGCTTTAGTGACATGAGAACATTATTACAGTTTTATTATACGGTGAGCAACCAGATAGGGATTTTATCTGATACTTAGCCTTACACGCCAGTTTATTGTCCTTGCATGTAAAGGAAGCTTTTAGACTGTCATGGTAGCGTTTTTTTTTTCTTCTCACCGTTTAAGCAATTTCCACTGGCGGACACTAGTGTGGACTTCTTACAAGATGCACTGCCCACTTGGCTTGTACTTTTTGTAGAAGCGTGTGGATGCCGATAGAAAAGAACTCAATGAATGACTCTATGCCGCCTTCTTATGCACAGAGGTGTACGTATGTACTGCATGTGGAATTATGTTTCAGTGTTTAGCATGTCTGCTGTAATTGAGATGCTTTGCTGATTTTAATCGTATATCTCTGCTTGGTGACACGACTGACGGCGATGTGCTCACATACACTCCTGAGAAGCCTTCAAAATGTGGCTTGTACATTCGTTTGTTAATCTTAGTGTCTAGTCTGGCTAACCCTGAGAGGATGATTCCCAAATTTCTGAAATGTTCTACTGCCCTGAGATTATAATCATTTTATTGATGGTTAAGGTTATTTGTAATTATTTCCCTTGAACTTCTTAGTGTAAAGACTCAGTCTTTTTCGTAGTGATAGCGAAGTATTTGACGCCACTCTTAGCAAAGGGATCAAGCAAGTGCTGAATTGCAAGTTCCGAACTTCATCATTCATCAGCCAGCACGAGGCCTCACTTTAATGTCTTTAATTTTCGTGATGACTTTTTTAGTCCCGTTTAAGCTATAAAGTAGAATTCTGAAGAATCTATTCCCAGTTGTTTAAAGTAGAGAAATAAATCGATAGCTGTCACATGTTTAGTGACATTCCTATCTCTTACATATGCTTATTATATTGATTTCCTTAACTTGTTGAAGAGCGGTGTCATCTTTCATTCCCATGTCAAAAAGCTCCATCAGTTTTTTTGGTTTTGTCAGTAGGTGAATCCTGCTTTGTAGAATTCAGGAGGGATTGCAATTTGTCCCGGGTCTTCATTTAAGGAGGGTTGTTTGATTGCATTTTTAGCTTCATCTTTAAAGGAAGTGTTGTCGATCTGTCGTTTGATGTCCACCTGCCCGTTATTAACGAGCTCTGACATGATCGTTTTTATCGGCCTCACACTCAGGTCTTGACAAAAGTAATGTTGGGCCCATCTTTATAAAAAATAAAATACTCTTGACCGTCAGTAGCTGTGCTCCATCTTTTAAAGTATGAAAGGCAGTCTGAAGACTTTAGACTTCTTTTAAGACATGTGTTAAAATTTTTTATCATGTCCATCGGTCTAGCACTCAATTTCCTCAGCATTCTTTATGCTCTATGAGTCGTGAATTTTAGTAGGTTTCCGATATATATATTTGTATTTTGGCAAAAGAGACTTTTTTTATGGGTAAAAAACAGAAAATGAATGTTAAAATTCGTTTTAATTTCTTTGATTATCTAAGCAATATTTTTAACCCCAAACTTGTTATTAAAAAAATATTTATATATCAAGACCCTATAGACGAAATATCAAATATTTACATAATCAAAATTTCATTCAACATTTTTTTTAAAGAGAGTTGAATGATCCATTAATAAAAATTACGCATATAATAACAAACCTCCATTCACATATATAGAGCATAATCTCTTAACGATTTTATCATGCAGTTCCAGTTGTACAATAGTATCATTAAGTTTGCAGTGGACCTCTAAGGTCAATTCGGAAGTAGTGAAAATCTTCTGATCCGTGCAGTCGATGATTGATGAGGACGACGTGCCTTTGAAAGTTAAATTGACGAAGCTGGTTGCCTCTGAGGAAAATGACACAATCATAATTTCTGCTGATGGGCTTATGCAATAGTGGCTTTAATTTTTTAAAGATTATTTGCTGGGTCGTTTTGAAAACTTTAAGTTCAACCTGAGAATCATTTGTTTTTAATTGTTGTTAATTTTTAAGGCATAGCCAGATAAAAAACCATGAAATAAAATTGAAGTGACGCAAGTTTCTCTATTTGAAAATGACATTATCAAATGTATTGAAATGATTATTAACACATCGGATTGATATGAAGGCGGGATGAGTTTTAAATGTTAACTAGATCTTTAAATGTTTACAAATCTAGATTCAGGTCTTGAGGATATTAGGTTTTATTTACACATTTTTGTTTAAAGATTAAATATAAAACAAACAGTTAAAAAAAACACAAGCATAAAAACCTAGTTTTTAAAGAAACATAATTATAAGGTACAGTTTATTCGCATTATGACAAAATATGAAAATAAATAACTTGCAAGTCTTGATATTTTTAGCTCAAACGAATATTTTATGAGTTATCAAATTTATATATTTAAATGTATAAAAAGCACGGGAAGACCTGTATTAAGCGGCTAATTAAAATAATTACATTAATAATTTACTAGAAGTAAACTCAGCTTTACAATCATACTTTACAAACAGTAAACATATTTTACAATCAGACAGGTAGTAAAAATATATTTACAACCATATTTTACGAGAACTCAACAAAACTTACGAAAATACATTTCTTGCAGTTATTTTTTTTACAATCATACACTAGAAGCAGTCAACATATTTTACAATCATGCATTACTGGCAGTAGACATATGTTTACAATCTTAAATTACCTGCAGCAAATGCATTTTTTTACAATGATACCATTTAAGAAGTAAACACAATTTACGTATACTATTTCTAGCATAAATGGAATTTTTACAATCATATCTTCCTATCAGAAAACGATAGTAACAATTTAAAATTACAAGCAGTAAAGATTTACTTGACTGGATGATGAAAAAATCCACAGACAAAAGAGAAATGGGATAGAGTGGACACTGTGGGTACAACTGAATCTTCTAGACTTTGCAGACAATATTGAATATCTCTCCCCCAACTAGCAACAATTGCAGTAAAATGCAAAAGACTTGCCAACATTTCAGCACAGCTTGAATGAATAAAAATAAAAGCAAGACAAATATCATGAAGGCACACTCATCCAACCAAGAACATATTCGTCTGGCAGGAAAGGCACTGGAAGAGGTAGAGTTCTTCAATTACTCAGGCAGCACCATATACATACATTGCTGCACCGATGTGAACATAATGGTCAGAATTAGGAAAGCTAGATCAGCATTTGTGCTATTAAAGAAAATATTAGAGTCAAAGGAGCTGAAACTGTAAACCAAAGTCGGAATCTTTAACGCAAATGTCAACACAGTCCATTTATATGGTCAGAAACTTGGAAAACAACAGTTAGCCTTATGCAGAATGTGCAGACATTCATAAAAACAAGCCTTAGAAAGATCATGAAATCAAATAGCCAAATGCTATCACCAACAAATATCTACTAGAAAGGGCATACCAGGTACCCATTGATGAAGATATCATACATAAAAGATTGAAATGTACAGGGCATACGCTGCGAAAAAAACCAGATAGCATCACCAAACAATGTCTAATATGGAACCCACAAGGAAAAATAAAGAAATCAAGGCCTAAGAATACACGGAGACGCAAGCTAGAGGCAGACACACAAAATGTCGGATACACCTGGACGCAATTGGAAAGGAAAGCACAGAACCGTGATGAGTGGAAAATTCTTGTAGACGGACTGGGTAGACTGGGTAGAAAGGCATGAGTACGTAAGTAAGTAAATATTTTTAAAGCAATAAAACATTACTTTCGGTAAACACATTTTTAAAACATACATTGTTCCCACAAAATACTATTTGCAGTAAACATGTGTATACAATAATATATTACTAGCAGAAACACATTTTACAAGTATAAATTGCTTACAGTAAAATAAATTTTACAATGATTTCAATCAAGTCTTTTAAAAATTAAAAAAAATATTAATAACCATGTTGTTTAATTAACTTGAAAATAGTTAGTCTCCTTAGAGCAGCCCAAGACCCGGCTATTTCTAAACCTAGTGAGTGAACAATAATTTCGATTTCATTTCTTTATGTGCATATGTGTATTACCATATGCATATTTAGTTAAATATTTAATGTATTCTGATTAGAATGAATGTGTAATCGGAATGAATTTTGTTAATTAATTCATTCGTACTTTATATTAGCTCAATGTCTGACACGTCCTTTCATCATAGAGCACGGGGCAGCCATTTTGAATTTTGATTATCTTGACTTCATCCCATCATATGGATGGTGATGTAGCTACTAAATATTTATTAGCAATTATGTTATCCAGTACAGTTGATGGATATATCATTAATCCATCCTGTATATAATTAAGTTATATATTTATGTGTGAAAAGCTTCATTGCCACTAGTCGACGATAGTCATCTATGCTTGCGCCGACTATGGCTGAGATGAATACAGCTATCCAGAATGGATATTAACATTGGATAATTTATATCTCCGTTTCCGTTGGAGAGGGATTTATAAGTTCAAGAATATTGGAAAAGTTATTCCATTCTTTTCTTTTATCATCATCCCCAAATAGCCTTGTGGCTAGATCAACGTACGACAGCAGTACAGTCAACTGCACCTAAACAGCTGAATTGAGGAATTGGTGGACTGAGGCTTGAGTCTGCGAAACCCGCCCAGGAGACACCTCCGGAAGTTCAATTCATCGCCTGCAACTAAAGGGCCGCGAGCTGATAGACTTTCTTCCCAAAGAGAAGTCTTACATACACCCACCACAGAATTATTGGCGAAGAGGTATCCCAGAAGGTACTTTTGTGACTGGTATCACCCGCCTGAGTGAACGCACCAACAAGCCGAGAGGTACATCGGATGAAGAGTCCACGTCCAAAGTGAATGGATCTCTGTATCGTACTGCCGTGAATTTACCTGCGTAATCGCCCTGAAAAGCCACGAGCTAAATAATTCACTTCCACGCTTGAAATAATTCTATAGCATCGCCTTGCTGTTTAGTCCCCTTGCGTGACAGCTCCTAGAGCCACGAAGGACAGAACAGAGTATCCACTTCTACGTTGAAATGATCTCACTATTGAGCAAGATCTAACCAGATCATCAGAGCTGCCATAGTTTGACGCTCTGTCAACCCACTTACGTGATCACCCTGAAAAACCACGGAGGGGGGAACTGGAGGAGCAACCTCCACGTGCTACTTTTGACTGCTCAAGTCATATGTTCAAGTCAGATGATCGAGTCAGATGATAAAATCAGAAGATCAAGTCAGATGTTCAAGTCAGATGTTGAAGTCAGATGTTCAAGTGAGATTTTCAAGTGAGATGTTCAAGTCAGACGTTCAAGCCACGAATGACTGATTTAAGTTAAGTGTGAAAGGACTGAGTGCATACAATTGAGATACAAAGCAAAGCAACCTTTATGATGATGCATAGGCTATAAGGGGCGCCGTTGTTCATATGGAACTGGAACTAAGTTAATTACCTTTGCAAAGTTGATTGCATATACTTCACCATTATGTTTTATACATGTAAATAAATGAGTCATTTCATTTAAATTGGTGTTCTAAAGTACTTGGTAGTTAAAGTATAATTGAGTATGATATTATGACCTTTGGTGTGCTAAAGTACTTGGTAGTTAAAGTATAATTGAGTATGATATTATGACCTTTGGGGTTCTAAAGTACTTGGTAGTTAAAGTATAATTGAGTATGATATTATGACCTTTGGTGTTCTAAAGTACTTGGTAGTTAAAGTATAATTGAGTATGATATTATGACCTTTGGTGTTCTAAAGTACTTGGTAGTTAAAGTATAATTGAGTATGATATTATGACTTTGGTGTTCTAAAGTACTTTGTAGTTAAAGTATAATTGAGTATGATATTATGACCTTTGGTGTTCTAAAGTACTTGGTAGTTAAAGTATAATTGAGTATGATATATGACCTTTGGTGTTCTAAAGTACTTAGTAGTTAAAGCATAATTGAGTATGATATTATGACCTTTGGTGTGCTAAAGTACTTGGTAGTTAAAGTATAATTGAGCATGATATTATGACCTTTGTTGTGCTAAAGTACTTGGTAGTTAAAGTATAATCGAGTATGATATTAAGACCTTTGGTGTGCTAAAGTACTTGGTAGTTAAAGTATAATTGAGTATTATATTATGACCTTTGGTGTGCTAAAGTACTTGGTAGTTAAAGTATAACTGAGTATGATATTATGACCTTTGGTGTGTTAAAGTACTTGGTAGTTAAAGTATAATTGAGTATGATATTATGACCTTTGGTGTGCTAAATCGACCTAACGTAATACCCCTAGACACAAACTGTGTGACACTCATCAGAGAGTGGTTCTCACACCCCTAATTTAAAAGTCATTTCAACACACCATTACTGAGTAGATGATGCAACAAGGAAATTTACCTATTAAAAATCATGTAATGAACATCGCGGACCCCCCTCTACAAAGATAGGATTCATAATATTCGATATTTTGATCATTGGCCTTCAAAATATAGGGGGAGGGGACATATGTATTTTAATCTGTGCCAAATTGTTATTTTAAAAGAATAACATTTCTTTTTTTAGGTCTTACATCACATACATATGTAAATTTATTACTAATGTTGCCTATCAAAGTACGTTGTTATGTGTCAGTCGAAAATCACCATAACAACTTCTATTATCGGAACTGTGCTAGTTCTGATCGAGTCTTTTGTGCAGATGGCTGATAACGCCAATACTGGCACGAAATGTTATTGTGCAGTAGGTGCAGGGGACTGATGAGGCATCTCCGAAAGCAGACTGACACTGGGCCCTCCTAACATGTCTCTTGAGATCTGCAGCCGCCGTTCGGTTACTTATGATGTCGACATTTACTGCAGCACCAAATGCCATGTAACTATCCATTTTGTGGTCTGGAAAGTTGCGTAACCAGGTTTGATGCCACCTTTATTGGCCAAAATGTGTTGATGCCCCTGCCACGTAAAAAACACATTTGATGTGGTCGGAAAGTATCACATCTAAAAAAAAAAAAATTCCTGGGCCAGACCATCATGGATACGCACAAAAATATAATTATTAAATGTATTTAAGTCATATATTGTGTCCAGACCAGAATCATATGTTACATACAGTAGACATTATTGAGTACACATTGTAGTACATGTCAGTTTATATATTGTCTAATGTCATAATTTGAAATAATATCATGTGACTCAAGCTCTGTTAGCAGTATGGTCTTCATTGACGCGAAATAATAAAAAAAACAACAACTGACCTTTAGACTTGACAGTGAACAGCAGCCATGTAAAGACCTGCTCAGTTGGCCAGGTAATAGCTATAACTTCAAGAGCAGGGTCAATGTTACAAGTGGTATCGATGTCATCCTCCAGCCATGGAATCGATGATTGAATCGGTTGTGTCTTGATCGTGACGTTGGGCGCAGTGGCTAAATTCTCTAGAATATTACAATATATTATAAGGCATTTATAGTTCTTGTAGGTGTTTACTGTTGGTCTTTAATTACTTGATAATCTCACAATTAATCATAAACCAATGTAATGATAATTCAAGAGTAAATGACTGTATGTTAAATCTTGTTAGAAAGATACCATAATGTCTTCATACGTTGGTTGATAAGACATTTACATAATGTCTCCGTAGATAAATAATTTAAACATTACAACATGATGAAACGATTTTAAAAAAAAATCATTTCAACATTACCTAATGCGAGACACAATGCAAAAAAAAAACACTCCATGATTAACACATGGACGACACCATACAAGCCTAACTGCAAGAAGACCACCAATATAAAGGCAGATTTCTAATAACACGAACAAGAAACAAGCACCATTCTAAGAAGTTCAACAAAATACATGGCACCCTTCTAAAAAGGCAAACTACATACATGCACCAAACGAAGGAGACTAATGAAATACAAGTACAATCCTAAGAAGATCAACAAAATACATGGAACCCTTCTAAAAAGGCAAACTACATACATGCACCAAACGGAGGAGACTAATGAAATACAAGTACAATCCTAAGAAGATCAACAAAATACATGGCACCCTTCTAAAAAAGGCAAACTACATACATGCACCAAACGAAGGAGACTAATGAAATACAAGCACAATCCTAAGAAGATCAACAAAATACATGGCACCCTTCTAAAAAGGCAAACTACATACATGCACCAAACGAAGGAGACCAATGAAATACAAGCACAATCCTAAGAAGATCAACAAAATACATGGCACCCTTCTAAAAAGGCAAACTACATACATGCACCAAACGAAGGAGACTAATGAAATACAAGCACAATCCTAAGAAGATCAACAAAATACATGGCACCCTTCTAAAAAAGGCAAACTACATACATGCACCAAACGAAGGAGACTAATGAAATACAAGCACAATCCTAAGAAGATCAACAAAATACCTGGCACACTTCTAAAAAGGCAAACTACATACATGCACCAAACGAAGGAGACCAATGAAATACAAGCACAATCCTAAGAAGATCAACACCATGTATTCATCCATGTTTAGAATAGTAACGACACACATGCTTCATTCTGAGAAAAAGAACAGCATATAGTGCAATGCTAAAAAGACTAAGAATAAATTAAACCATTCTAAAAGAAATGTAACATACAAATAACACTGAAAAAGAAATCTTTCCAAATGAAAGCACCTATTTAAGACGACAAACAACCAACAAGCATTATTCTAAAATGACCAGGAACATGAAAGCACCATTCTAAGATTTACAAAAAAATGCACACATCATTCTAAAGAGACCACAAAAAAACATGCACTATTCTTTAAAGTCAAAACAACATGCAAACACGATTTTAAGAGGACACAAATCATATAAGTACCATACCAAAAAAATCAATAACATACAAGCAACGTTGTAATAAGGCTAAACACTTACAATCACAAATAGAATAGGACTAATAGAAAACATGCACCGTTAAAATACGACAAAAACATGCATGTATCTTTTAAAAAAGACACAAATGCATGCATCATTCTAAGATAGGTGAATTGATAAAGTTCGTTTTAAAAATTCCTTAACATACAGATGGTTTAATATTTTCTCATTATAACATTGAGTTATTTTATGAAAGAACGAATTATTTACACATGCGTTAATGAGAAATGAAAAAAAAATAATTTAAGAATGATTCCAAAGCAGTTGGGTTCCATTACCAAAAAAATGTTAAATTAGCTTCAAAAGGATAAATCCTCAAAACATTCCCTGCACTACGCACAATGTAAACCAGGCCTGCACTACGCACACTGTAGACCAGGCCTGCACTACGCACAATGTAAACCAGGCCTGCACTACGCACACTGTAGACCAGGCCTGCACTACGCACACTGTATACCAGGCCTGCACTACGCACACTGTAAACCAGGCCTGCACTACGCACACTGTAAACCAGGCCTGTACTACGCACACTGTAAACCAGGCCTGCACTATGCACACTGTAAACCAGGCCTGCACTAGCAACACTGTAAACCATGCCTGCACTACACCAGCCCTGCACTACGCACACTGTAAACCAGGCCTACACTACGCAAACTGTAAACCAGGCCTGCACTACGCACAATGTAAACCAGACCTGCACTACGCACACTGTAAACCAGGCCTGCACTACGCACACGGTAAACCAGGCCTGCACTACGCACACTGTAAACCAGCCCTGCACAACGCACACTGTAAACCAGCCCTGCACTACGCACACTGTAAACCAGGCCTGCACTACGCACATGGTAAACCAGGCCTGCACTACGCACATGGTAAACCAGCCCTGCACTACGCACACTGTAAACAAGGCATGCACTATGCACACTGTAAACCAGGCCTGCACTACGCACATGGTAAACCAGGCCTGCACTACGCACACTGTAAACCAGGCCTGCACTACGCACACTGTAAACCAGGTCTGCACTACGCACAATGCAAACCAGGCCTGCACTACGCACAATGTAAACCAGCCGTGCACTACGCACAATGTAAACCAGCCCTGCACTATGCACACTATAAACCAGCCCTGCACTACGCACAATGTAAACCAGGCCTGCACTACGCAAACTATAAACCAGCCCTGCACTACGCACAATGTAAGCCAGGCCTGCACTACGCACAATGTAAACCAGCCCTGCACTACGCACAATGTAAACCAGCCCTGCACTACGCACAATGTAAACCAGCCCTGCACTACGCACAATGTAAACCAGGCCTGCACTACGCACAATGTA
>CAXITT010000362.1:596896-662794 GCA_964033795.1 Lymnaea stagnalis
CAAACTACATACATGCACCAAACGGAGGAGACTAATGAAATACAAGCACAATCCTAAGAAGATCAACAAAATACATGGCACCCTTCTAAAAAAGGCAAACTACATACATGCACCAAACGAAGGAGACCAATGAAATACAAGCACAATCCTAAGAAGATCAACAAAATACATGGCACCCTTCTAAAAAAGGCAAACTACATACATGCACCAAACGAAGGAGACTAATGAAATACAAGCACAATCCTAAGAAGATCAACAAAATACATGGCACCCTTCTAAAAAAGGCAAACTACATACATGCACCAAATGAAGGAGACTAATGAAATACAAGCACAATCCTAAGAAGATCAACAAAATACATGGCACATTTCTAAAAAGGCAAACTACATACATGCACCAAACGAAGGAGACTAATGAAATACAAGCACAATCCTACGAAGATCAACACCATGTATGCATCCATTTTTAGAATAGTAACGACACACATGCTTCATTCTGAGAAAAAGAACAGCATATGGTGCAATGCTAAAAAGACTAAGAATAAATTAAACCATTCTAAAAGAAATATAGCATACAAATAACATTGAACAAAAAATCTTTCCAAATGAAAGCACCTATTTAAGAAGACCAACAACAAACAAGCATTATTCTAAAATGACCAGGAACATAAAATCATCATTCTAAGATTTACACAAAAATGCACACATCATTCTAAAGAGACCACAAGAAAACATGCACTATTCTTTAAAGACAAAACAACATGGAAACACGATTTTAAGAGGACACAAATCATATAAGTACCATACCAAGAAAATCAATAACATACAAGCAACGTTGTAATAAGGCTAAACACTTACAATCACAATTAGAATGGGACTAAAAGAAAATATGCACCGTTAAAATACGACAAAAACATGCATGTACCTTTTAAAAAAGACACAAATGCATGCACCATTCTAAGATAGATGAAATGATAAATTTCGTATTAAACATTCCTTAACATACATATGGTTTTATATTTTCTCATTATAACATTATGTTATTTTATTAAAGAACGAATTATTTACACATGCGTTAATGAGAAATGAAAAAATACAATTTAAGAATCATTCCAAAGCAGTTGCGTTCCATTACCAAAAAACGTTAAGTTATCCCCTAAAAACTAAACCCTCAAAACCAGCCCTGCAATTCGCACAATGTAAAACAGGCCTGCACTACGCATAATGTAAACCAGCCCTGCACTACGCACAATGTAAACCAGCCCTGCACTACGCACAATGTAAACCAGGCCTGCACTACGCACAATGTAAACCAGGCCTGCACTACGCACAATGTAAACCAGGCCTGCACTACGCACAATGTAAACCAGCCCTGCACTACGCACAATGTAAACCAGCCCTGCACTACGCACAATGTAAACCAGGCCTGCACTACGCACAATGTAAACCAGGCCTGCACTACGCACAATGTAAACCAGGCCTGCACTACGCACAATGTAAACCAGGCCTGCACTACGCACAATGTAAACCAGCCCTGCACTACGCACAATGTAAACCAGGCCTGCACTACGCACAATGTAAATCAGGCCTGCACTACGCATAATGTAAACCAGGCCTGCACTACGCACAATGTAAACCAGTCATGCACTAAGCACAATGTAAACCAGGCAAATTTACTTAATATGAATTTTTGTGAGGGATAAAAAAAAATGAACGGTTTGAGCGGAACTATTAAGAAAATTATAATTTAAAAAAAAGAAATATTTTGTTACTTCGAGTGATGCAAATTGTGTGCTTGTAATCCACATTCGGCCCGCAGGCCGTTTGTTGTGTTGTCCTGCTCAAAACCATCAATAAACACAAGCACAAAATATATTTTTATTTAAATCATCTAACAATTAATAGGGTATAGTGTGTCTTATAACTCAATAACACAATTGACAGTTTGCGATTAAACGCATAGATCATGACCTATAACACAATTGAAATTGTGAAGTTAAACCTATACCCTGAACCATAACATCATTGATTGTATCTTTTAAAAAACCCACAGCTCAAACACATAACTGTATATATTGTTGACTTAGAAATAGACACCTACATCCTGATCCATATCATCTTATGTTGTATTTACTTAGACAACTAAATCATGACTCATAGCAACTTTGACTGCGTCTTTATAGACACGACTTGAACAATAAGCCCATTAACTATATCTACTTAGACACTTAAAACTTGAACAATAACACCATTGACTATGTCTACTTATACACTTACAACTTGAACAATTTCAACATTTACTATGTCTACTAAGACATTATAAATTAACTTATATCACAACCGACAGGGTCTACTAACATTCCTGCAACCTGCCCCAAAACTCCACTAAATTGTTCTATTTAGACACAAACAATCTGCACCATAACAGCCTTAACTGTTCCACTTAGAAACTTACAACCTGACCCATAACATAATGTACTGTTTCTACTTAGACACAATAATATATCCTGAACAACACAATCATTGACTGTGTCCTGAAGACAATTACAACCCTGTCCATAACACATTGACCTTTGTCTACTTACGATACTGACATCCCGGTCCAAACCATCGTCTATCGCAATAAGGCGACTGTCCGACACACCCACCGGTTGAATTGCATGAGCTGACACAGTGGCACTTGAGGTCACAGTTGAGTCCATACCAACCAGTTTCACATGCTCAAATGTGAAAAAGTAGTTTAGATAAAATGACATTAAATAGTATATGTATTTATGTAAATCAGAATGGAAAATATCAGAAGGAGGACTCTATAGGAAATGATGCTTTTTAAACAATATCTGAAAACCTTAATTCCTACACAATCCTTGAACAATACATGACCAACTAAATTCTAGTACAACTATTTATATATATATATATATATATATATATATAATTCTGAAGGAGCTAACCTGACGATAACGCCAAAGAAACGAAGCGATTTTAATACTTCTGGATTCATAAAAACAATGAGGGTTATTATCTGTTTTTTACGGAAATCAAATAAATTTTAATGCGCAAAACATAATAAATATATTCGTTAAAAACAAATATAACGAAAGACTGTTTAAGCCAATCAGTGAGAAATGCCATAGCCAAATAGAATTTACTAAGGTAATTTTCACTCTCGCAAAAAAGAACAAACCATATGAATGACATAGATAGTTTTGTGGCATATGTAGTGGGGTACAATCTCTTGTATGACTGTATTAATCTATATTTTATTCGGGCAAAAAACTGGGGAAGGGGATATATTAGAAGTTATTTCATTTTGCCCCAAGAGCTAGAGGTACACATCAAAATAAGGAAATTAATTTGATAAATAATTAAACTTCTTCGGTACAGAAATTACATGGGTACAAAACAGGATGAGTACAATTTTACGTGGATGCCAGAATTTTAAATCTAATATTACATTTATAAAAAAAAAATAGATTTTACATTCATTTTTAAAAAAAGTTAAGCAAGTATTTAACAATTAAGAAAATCATTGGCAATAAACATCGTGGTTATATGTTCATATGTTTTCCCATAAATATCAATATCAATCATTTTACACACGTGCAAATTTAATTTAAAATGTAGAGACGGATTAACATTTCGTTTCTAAATAATAACTACATTTTGTTTCATTCAATTGGGTGTATATTTCTTGATGAGAATAATAACGTTTCTGCAAAAAAAGACACTTATGTTTTTTTACAGACGTAAAAAAAAATTAAGAGATTCTTCTCTAGCAGAGCTTTTCTTAGGAGTTTGGGGGCCCTAAGCATGGAGCGTAGGTTGGGGGCCCCGGCAGGGGTGTCGGGGGATGGACCTCCCTCAAGCTGAGAAGAAAACACCAACCAAAGCCGGCCACATGCTGCTTCCCTTCCCCTGCCTCCAAATTCAATTCAGAATGATACATTTCAGGATGAGGAAGGTAGCGTGAGTGACACAGACGACCTGAGTAACAGTTAAAAAAACCATAAACCGGGGGATCGAGGGCGCCTCACGAGGGCCCCCGTAGTCCGCCTATGCCTAGGAACGGGCCGCCTATGCCTAGGAACGGGCCGCCTATGCCTAGGAACGGGCCGCCTATGCCTAGGAACGGGCCAACCTTATGCCTAAGAACGGGCAGACTATGCCTAAGAACGGGCCGCCTATGCCTAAGAACGGGCCTGTCTCTAGATCAAATATTTCTTTTTTTTTCAATTGATCCGATAATGTTGTTATTCGTTCGTCAAAATTGACTAGAACCATTCAGTTATCCGGTAAGGGGAGGGTGGGTACTGTAATTTCGTAAGCGGCATACTTGTCTGATTCGTTCTCGGAATAATCTCTGGCATCGCGGACTGTGGGATAGTTGCTACAGTCAGTGATCTAATATTCTACTTTTTAAAAAGCTTTATTTTCTCAGCTGTGGCTCTCCTACTGGCTTTATGAGATTGAGCAATCTTCTTGACAGGATTAGAATTAATCCATGATATTCGACCGCCCACTTTGGGTCCCCGCCAACCGTGCATAGCCGATCAGGGTGTTAAGGAGCAGGCAATGTTTTGGGCACCTATTCCAGACCCTGCCTCATGCATTTAGGAGAGCCTGCCCGGTGCCAAATGACTGGGGATGATGGGTGTTGGCTGACTGATGACTTAAGCAATAATATAATGGAAAACAAAGGCAAACGTTTGGTTACATTTTTAATGACCATATTAGTATATTCAATTCCGTTATAACATTTTTTTGAAACGAAACATAGTGTTTTTCTTGTGAATTTAATATGGAATTTCAATATGTTTTAGATACAAGAAAGTTTAGTTTAGAGAGTACTCATCCTATTCTCTAGACCCGATATGTATGTGCCTAAGAAGTTTAATTAATTTAGTAACAGACAATGTTACCTAAGATTTTTTTTTTCCACAAAACTAATATTAACAATAGTGTATTGATTTGACGTTTGAAGAATGAATAACATGAGGAAAAAGGAACTAGTTTCTGAAGCTGAAGAAGAGATCACGTTTTAAGTAGAGCAATATAGTGAGCGTGACAACGTAGATGTGAGAGGAAGAAATTTAGCATAATTGTGATGGCTTTACTGAATTGATAAAATATTTAAAGAATGTGTATGTATAACGATGACAGCGCGGAAGCACTCTTTATTCACGATCATAATTCATCCTCCAACTTAGCTCTAACCACTTCATTTCATGGAGGTCACTCTGATATACAGTTTGCTTTCTCCGCTAGGAATCTTGGTTATATTCTGTCTAACAACATGTCTCTCAATAATTATATCTCTCCAATTTGTCGCTCTGCATACACCACCATTCGTCAGATTAGCTCCATCTGCCAATATCTTACAGTTGGTGCAACAAAAACCCTAGTCTGTGCTCTTGTTCTCTCTCGTCTTGACTATTGTAATTCTCTTCTATCAGGTTCACCAAAACATTTCTTAGAAACATTACAAAGGGTTCAAAACTCAGCCGCTAGGCTAATTCTGATGGCAAGAAAACGTGATCACATCACTCCACTACTTCATTTATTTAATTGGCTCCCTATACAAGTACGTATGGACTACAAACTCTCTGTTCTCTGCTACAACTTTTTCTCGAATTCCTCCCCTTCCTACCTCAAACGAACTTCTATCTGTATATTCACCCCTTCGACAGCTTCACTCCACAGACGCGCGTAATCTTTATTCCCCAAGACCCGCACACAAACATACGGTGAACGATCGTTCTCTTTCTGTGCACCCAAACAATGGAATTCTCTTCCATTACACATCCGCAATATACCGATCATCACAACCTTCAAAACTGCACTCAAAACGTATCTATTTAATCTCTACTATCCTGACTGATTCCCACCTATGACCGTAAAACGATGGTACTGAGTGTCGTCCATGGCTTGAGATGGAAATAGTCTTATATATATACAGTTGTTTTGTTTTATTTAAATAATGTATGTCAATTAATTATTTCTGAGTTTTATTATGTTTGTTAAATTGTATTTACAGCGTGGTGAGCCCAGCATTAGGCTGGGGTGCCACGCTATATAAAATAACGTATAATAATAATAATAAATAATAATATGATCTGCATTGCGACCATAAGTGTCACAACATCATCCTAATGTCAAGTAACCGTGTGATATATATAGTTTATATATTATATTGCATTGGTGTGTGCATTGGACAATGTTGCTCCTTAATTGCCCTTACAGGCAATTCAGGCTCATACCAGCAAGAAGCCAGTATAGGAGCGGCTCAATCCTGCCCAAGACAATCAGGGACTGGAAAATATAAATGAAAGAACTGCTTTTAAGCTTAGTAAATGAATAAAATAACAAAACGACGTATTTGTGAAGCTTGAATAATATAACAGGACAACAAACAAGGACTTTCGGCATAAAGCCTTCCTCAGCCAACAGTAGAAATGAAAATAAAACAAAGAAAAGAGTACAGTAGACAACTCAAGAAGTTTTGATTCGTGTCGCCAGAAGTGGGAACACAGGAAGGGAGAGAATATAAATATTGAGACTGTGAAAAATGAAGTCCACAATAATAATGGACCAGAATATCCAGGGCTATATCAACACATGGCAATAATAAAAAAGATGAAATATAAGGAAATAGAGAAACATCAGAAGAATATTTTTGATGAATACCATATGGAAATATGGTGCCAAACAGCTGAATAAACAGGGACTCGAACAAGTTTTCAAAAGGAACAGTTGAGGCGATAACACTAGACACATTTGTGTCTATTGCCTCGAGCCTTCAAACCACCAGTGCATAATTCCCTCACACAGTGGCACTGGAAATCTGTGAAATGTCCTCATCAACACCAGGCACAGAAACCTTGTAAATCCCCTCTACCTGCATAGGAGACAAAATGATCAATAAATTGATCGTGGGCCCTTAATATATAGAAGAAGAAAAAGAAGAAGAAAAGAGAGAGAGAGAGGCAGAAAGAGAGAGAGAGAGGCAGAAAGAGAGAGAGAGAGGCAGAAAAAAGGATATATAGACGGATAGATTTGTGACCTTTAATATAATAATATATCGGAAATTCATCACTTGCTTTAAGGAAAAGCAGCACATTATTGGATGACAATTTTTTAGAAGCTTTAATGAATAATAAGCGAATCCATCTATAATTTTTTTTTTAATAACTGTTAGAAGCCCTGAAAATGGTATTGTAGGCCCACCATTTATCAATTTAAAAAAAAAAGAAATCAAAATATCTAAAAAAATTGATTGTTTTCCCTAAAGCAGATGTAAGTTAGCGCCAAGTACTACCGTTATCATCTCGCTAACATTGGAGGATATTGTTTAATATATATAAGAAAAAGCTAATCTGACCATTAACCTTAAAGAACTGAAGCGATTTAAATATGTTCGGGTTATGTTAAAAAAGGTTAGTCATTTTCTATTATTTTTTTGAAATCGAAAAAAAAATATTAATGAGCAAAGAAAATAAATAATAAACCGTTCTTGTTTTAGTAAAGGTTAAGTAACAGTAGTATATGTCCCTATTTATAATAGGTAAAACGGATTGTAGAGCTTCTGGTTATGGCTAAAAAAAAATTAAAAATTTATTTTAATCGGCATTAAGTTTATCTGCCCAATATCAGCTCGATTGATCGACTTGAAGTAGGGCGGATAGCCTTCTTTCATGACAGCTACACACGAATATAAACTAAATACGTTTATAAGAAGTATTTTAAAATGTTGTTAGTTTTAAACATATCATTCTAATGGGGCTCGATAATGCACCTTTCTATTGTTAAAAACAGCAACATTTGGAAGACACTTCCTGCTGTTTGAGTCGGTAAAATGTAAAGATCCAGTAAATGTTTTCTCGCATCTTACCGTTTTAAATGCACATAAAGTTTCCTCACAATGACAACAATCTTCATAACAGTTTATCCCCCATTTAGAGGCTTAAAATCCTGTAAACTCGTTCTCTTTAAATAACTAAGCTTAATATTGTATATAAATGTACGTATCGATAGATGAATGCTATACACAACCCTATTGTAAACATCAAGAGACTTTGAAATATAAACGTATTATTTCTTTATGTCTTTGTTTGTTGGACCACTTTCGTAATAGTTCAGCTACCTTCTTCAAATCCAACATCCTTCTCCCCTCAAGAAAACAATAAATCTGACCATTTGATACAACACTCAGTTTTTAAGAAATACCTTAGAATAAAATATAATACGATTAATGTGCCCCACTTATCGGAATACCGAAAATCTCGGTCTCATAATATAGTTAACAACAATCTTCTATTTGCTATGAACTCGGACGATAATTTAGAAAAATATCGTGTTTAGCATTGAGAATTAATATCTTTTAAAATATATTTCCTTGGTACTGATATAGGATTATTGTGAATACATGTTTTGAGTGCATTGTGTTTGGGTTAAATAAAAGTAAAGGGCACTTAGCTTCTTTGAATTTAGGGTGACTGTAGGGAAATATAATGTGGAAATGAATGTGGTGATTTGGAAAAGATTTATTCCTGATATGTGATGAGTAAAATGAAGTGTTCTATATAAAGGTTATGAGACGAAGTGAAAGGTTTAGAGATGAAGATAAGATGTCGCGATGGCGTGAAGTATTAGAAAAGAAATGAATGACTCCAGATTAATTGAAGTCTTGGATATGAATGTGTTTAAGTTATTATTCATTAATATTAAAAATTACCACTTTTATTTTATTGTATGTTAATAAACTGTTATACAAAATTTGAATCATATTGTTAACATGTTACATATATCTTTTGGTACAATAGAATGCTTACCAGGTTTCTGAGTTGTTGTAACTTTAGTAGCATCTATGAGAATATATACAAATGATTTAATTCTTAAGAGCATACATTTTTATGAAAGACATTTATTGTTAAAATTGGCCTTAGAATGTATTTGGGTTTTATTTGGTTTGAAAAGTGCTCTTTGTGAGATGGTGATGATAAGTGCAGGCTTTTAGATGAAGTAAAAACTTAAAGATGAAGTAAAAGCCTTGCGATTCAGTGAAGACTTGGAGGTGAAGCAGCGTCTTAAAAATGAAGTATCGTATTGATTATTGAAAGAGTCTTAAAAATAGAGTGAGATTTGAAATAAATAAAACACTTGCAGATGAATTCTAACTTTGTATATAAGTTATGGCTAAAAAATGGATTTTAGCTTCGAAACTATGTAAAGACTTTGAGATTAAGTTAAGGCATAGAGACCAAATAAATGCTATAAGATCAAGTGTATACTTGAAGATCTAATGATGGCCATGAGATGAAGTAAATGTTTGGAGTGGAAGATAAGTTTTGAAGATGAAATGAAAGCTTAAAGAGGAAGTGAATGATTTTAGATGAAGTGAATTTTTGGACATGAAGGTTTTTAAGATAATATCCATCTAAATTAACATGTATTAAATGTATAAAAAATTGTTTTGTTAATCAACACTGATGCAAAATCTGATTTATACTGTAAATATTTTATATATAATGTTTCAGTATGATAGAATGCTTACCGCTTTTTTCCGGATTTTGAGTTGTTGTAACATTAGTAGCACCTTGAAAAAATATTTAGAGCTGTTTTATAATATTTGAACAGCCAATTTTACGAAAACAAATACTATGTTAAATTTGACATTCAGTTAAATAATTTATTCTCTTTCGAAATAGTTCAGCTAACTTCGTCAAACTCTTCCCATTTTTTCCTCTAAACAGAACTAGAAAAATGAGTAGTGTAGACAAATTTTCATTTTTAATCAACTCTTTTTGTTGCTCTATTAAACCAAAAATGTTTGCCATTAACTCAAATCTGTCATATGATAAATTGAAATGAGTCTTAAAATCAGCTCTAATCGGTTGTATTATCAACAAAATATGATGTTACATCAAATCAAATCAGCTGTACAATCAGCTCAAATCCATTGTACCCTAAACTTAAATATGTTGTGCCATCAACTCAAATTCGGGCATTGCTCAAAAACTCCATTTGTTTACTTTGAACCATAAAAAGACAACAGTTTAGCACAAAAAAATAAAAAAATCAAAGACATGGGAAGAACAGGATGTGATCGAGAGGGTGTTAGAAAGACAGAGAGAAAGGGGGGGGAAATACTTTTTCTAACCATTGAATATTTAGCCTCATGTCGTTCATCTCCAGAAATCGACACATTTTTTTGGAAAATCAAACTAAAACGTAAACATTGTCACTAAGCATTCGCTTAAAATTAAGGCTTGGTTTAATGCAAAGACTTGGATTCAAAAAAAATTATTTAGGATTGGAAAAAAATTGAAGCTGGTAAATAAAGTAAAGTCTTGGAGATAAACAAACTTGCTTGGAGCAAAACTGAAGGCCACCCAAAGAGCAAAAAAATTTCAGTTAACAGTCATACAGTAAATAACCATCCAATAAACCACTACCCAGTAAATAACCATCCAGTAAACAAATCTCCCACTTTGCAACCATCCAGCAAAGAAAAATCCAGTAAACCACTATTTAGTAATTAAACATCCAGTAAATAACCATCAAGTAAGCAAAAACACAGTGAATAAGAATTAAGGAAAGAAACACCCAATAAGTAACAATTTAGTTATTAACAATTTTGTAAACGGGAAAGAGTTAACAAACAACCAGCTAATAACCATCCATTAAACAACTATACTGTAAATAACCATACAGTAAACAATCATCGAATGACCAAAAATCCAGTAAAGAACAACCTAGAAAGTAAAGATCCAGAAAGCAACCGACATTTAAACACAATCCATTAAAAAATATTCAAGTAAATAAACATCCAGTAACAAAACATAAAGTAAAATACCATCAAGTAAACAAACACCCATTAAATGACCATCCAGTAATCAAACACCCAGGAAAATGCATCCAGTAAACAACCAGTAATTAAATGACCATCCAGTAATCAAACACCCAGGAAAATGCATCAAGTGAACAGCCAGCCATTAAATGATCATCCAGTAATCAAACACCCAGGAAAATGCATCCAGCGAACAACCAGCCATTAAATAACCATCCAGTGATCAAACACCCAGGAAAATGCATCCAGTGAACAACCAGCCATTAAATAACCATCCAGTAATCAAACACCCAGGAAAATGCATCCAGTGAACAACTAGCCATTAAATAACCATCCAGTAATCAAACACCCAGGAAAATGCATCCAGTGAACAACCAGCCATTAAATAACCATCCAGAAATCAAACACGCAGGAAAATGCATCCAGTGAACAACCAGCCATTAAATAACCATCCAGTAATCAAACACCCAGGAATATGCATCCAGTCAACAACCAGCCATTAAATAACCATCCAGTAATCAAACACCCAGGAAAATGCATCCAGTGAACAACCAGCCATTAAATAACCATCCAGTAATCAAACACCCAGGAATATGCATCCAGTGAACAACCAGCCATTAAATAACCATACAGTAATCAAACACCCAGGAAAATGCATCCAGTGAACAACCAGCCATTAAATAACCATCCAGTAATCAAACACCCATGAAAATGCATCCAGTGAACAACCAGCCATTAAATAACCATCCGGTAATCAAACACCCAGGAAAATGCATCCAGTGAACAACCAGCCATTAAATAACCATCCAGTAATCAAACATCCAGGAAAATGCATCCAGTTAACAACCAGCAATTAAATAACCATCCAGTAAATTATCATACAGTAAACAAACATCCGTAAATAACCACCCAGCAAAAATGTGTCCTGCAAACAACCACCCAGTTAAAAATACCAATAAAAAACAATTTAGTAAACAAACACCAATTTATCAATAATCTAGTTAAAAACAAATAGTAAACAGTGCCCTGTAAGCAAACACCCAGTAACAATGTAAGAAACAACAAAACAGAAAACAACCATAAAGGCAATTGCCATCCAGCAAGCAACCAAACGGTAAACAACCATCCAGTAATCAACCACCCAGTAAATAGCCATCAAGTGAACAACTAACCAGTTAATAACCACCACTAAACAAAGATACAGTAAATAAACATCCAGTAAACACACACCTATTTAACAAACACACAGTAAAGAACCATCTAATAAACAGCCTCCAAGTGAAAAACAATCCAGTAAACAAACATAAGTAAGTAACCATTAAATAAACATCTAAACCAATATAAACCATCCAGTAAATAACCATTCAGCAAATAACCATCCCGTAAATAAACCATCCAGTAAATATACATTCAGGAAATAACCATACAGTAAATAAACCATCCAGTAAATAACCATTCTGAAAATAACAATCCAGTAAATTAACCATCCAGTAAATAACCATTCAGCAAATAACCATCCAGTAAATAACCATCCAGTAAATAACAATCCAGTAAATAACCATTCAGCAAATAACCATCCAGTAAATAACCATTCAGCAAATAACCATCCAGTAAATAACCCCTCAGTTAAAAAAGACCTAGTAAAAACATCCAGTAAATTACCACCCTACAAATATCCATCTAATAAACAAACACAGAGTTAACAGCTATCGAGCAAACAACCATCCAGTAAACAAATATCCCGGAAAAAAAATCCAGTAAACCTCTACCTAGTAAAAAACCACCCAGTAAACATTAATGGACTAAACAAATAAAAAGTAAATAACCATTAAGTAAATAACCATCCATTAAATAACAACCCTAGTAAAAAAACAGTAAACAAACATTTAGTACATGACAGAGACGTAAACAACTGCACATTAAGCAGCCACCAAGTAAAAAATCGTACATTAAAACCTACCAAGTAAATAACCATCCAGTAAACAACCAACCAGTAAGCAAACAGACAGTAAACATCCATCCAATACAAAACCAAACAGTAAATAACCATCCAGGAATGTGCTAAACAGAAAATTACCATCAAGTAAAAACATTTGGTTTATAACCATGGAGGAAATGAACATTAAATAAATAAACATCCTGTGAACATCCATATAGTAAACAATCACCTAGTAAATAAACATCCAGTAAATAACCATCCAGCATAAAAACATCCAGTAAATAACCATCCACTAAACAACCAACCAGTAACTAACCATCCAGTAGTCAACCAGCTAGTAAACAAACACCCATTAAATAACCATCCAGTTTACAAATATACATCCAGTAAATGTCTACCCAGCAAGCACACAGACATTAAATTCGTTTGGTAGTGATCAACACACAAAAAATCAGGAAACGTACAGTAATTAAATACGACACTTGTGAAGAAATCAAGGTGTCCTTAAAATTTCAATGCCATCAAAACATTTTCTTAGAAACCCCCTCCCCCCCTTTTCCCCACAGACCCAACAGATTTTTGAGTTCAAGACGAATTATTCTACGTTGATTTTTGTTATTATTTTAACTTGATCGTTCACCAAACTCCCAATAATTGTGAGCATTACATTGAACTAACAAGTGGAAACAACAACAACAACCCCCCCCCCCCCACATAACTTTTTGCAACGGGCGAGCTCTTGCTGAAATTAATATCACACATCTAGTTACTCATTTCATTAGTCTCAGACAGCTCGCGATAGTGATTTAGCCAATGGCCAACAATAGTAAAAATACTATATGTCTCGGTGTAATTATTTGAAGCTATATTTAAGGATCCCCACATCCCTCAATAAATCTCTACTAAAAAATAAAAAAAATGCCATACAGAAAAGATTCCCAGAGTAAAAATGCACCATATAAACACCCAGTTAGGAAACATACCACCATTAAACATTTCCAGAGTAAAAATGCACCCTATAAACGTCCAGTTAGGAAACAGACCACCATTAAACATTCCCAGAGTAAAAATGCACCATATAAACACCCAGTTAGGAACATACCACCATTAAACATTATCAAGTAAAAATGCACCATATAAACACCCAGTTAGGAACATACCACCATTAAACATTATCAAGTAAAAATGCACCATATAAACACCCAGTTAGGAACATACCACCATTAAACATTATCAAGTAAAAATGCACCATATAAACACCCAGTTAGGAAACATACCACCATTAAACATTCCCAGAGTAAAAATGCACCATATAAACGTCCAGTTAGGAAACAGACCACCATTAAACATTCTCAGAGTAAAAATGCACCATATAAACACCCAGTTAGGAAACATACCACCATTAAACATTATCATGTAAAAATGCACCATCTAAACACCCAGTTAGGAACATACCACCATTAAACATTATCAAGTAAAAATGCACCATATAAACACCCAGTTAGGAAACATACCACCATTAAACATTCCCAGAGTAAAAATGCACCATATAAACGTCCAGTTAGGAAACAGACCACCATTAAACATTCTCAGAGTAAAAATGCACCATATAAACACCCAGTTAGGAAACATACCACCATTAAACATTATCATGTAAAAATGCACCATCTAAACACCCAGTTAGGAACATACCACCATTAAACATTATCAAGTAAAAATGCACCATATAAACACCCAGTTAGGAAACATACCACCATTAAACATTCCCAGAGTAAAAATGTACCATATAAACGTCCAGTTAGGAAACAGACCACCATTAAACATTCTCAGAGTAAAAATGCACCATATAAACACCCAGTTGGGAAACATACCACCATTAAACATTATCATGTAAAAATGCACCATCTAAACACCCAGTTAGGAAACATACCACCATTAAACATTATCATGTAAAAATGCACCATCTAAACACCCAGTTAGGAAACATACCACCATTAAACATTATCAAGTAAAGATGTATCCAGTCAACAATCACATAGTACACAAGCAGCAAACAAATAGTATTAAATCAGATATACAATTAACGAACTTTATACGAAAAGCAATTAGTGTCACACTCCCACTCTGCTCACAACCACACTTTTCTTCACGCCCCCTGAACTCTATTGTAATGACCCAGTCGCTTTGACATCATAATATTTTTCACAAACTACTTTAGAAGAAAACAAAAGAAACTATTCCGCCCAACAATTGCGTTATATCGAATTCAACCCAAAAAACATAATTGAAAGTTGGGCGGAATAGCTCTTTCAATAAGTTTTTTTTTTTGAATTCGATATAACGCAATGATCGGGAATTTTATTTTATCTTCCTGTATCGGACTATGTTTTCACAAGAAAACAGAGAGGTATCATGAGTGAACAGTGAATTGTGTTGACCATGTTTTTCCACGAGGAGAGAGAGAGTGGATTGTATTTTTGAGATGAAACTCTGAGCTCCACGTTTTTTGGAGAGTAAATTATGCTTTTGTCAAAGCGGTCGTTCCCACGCTTTGCTGGTAATAAAAGTGGCAGTGGAGTTGAGAGAGTTAGTCAGAGTAGAGTCAGAGCTGAGAGCAGTTGAGTTAGAGTTGAGATATAGTACAGTTGAGCTGAGTTATAGCAGTGTGAGGACGTGTCTTTCTGAGTGATGGAATATTATATATATATATGTGAAATGATTACATTCATGCAAGGATTATTATTAATATTATCAGTGTAAAGTGTGATTCAATAAAGTACTGTACGTTTAACCAGGATTCAGTATTCTTATTTGCGTGCCTGGATAATAAGTGGAAGAATGAAGAAGTCTTAGCCGGCATCCTGAATATGATCATAAAACAAGTAACCATGCTACTGACATAACCCACTAAGTTAAAATGATGTCAGAGCATGCGTTACACTTCCCAATGGAAATAAGAGAAAGTTCAATTTTTGAGTATTGAGTTTTGGGATTGAAAATTAGACAGGGTGTTTTGTCTTCGGCATTGGGTCTATCCTGTCAACTGCAGCTTGATAACAACGCAAACTTTCAGCCAGCGATGCACCCACGAAAAGACTAACTTGGGTATAAAGGATTGTATATTGTTTTGTTAGTTTTTAAAAGATATCCTTTAAGAGGTGGTCGAAAACATATCATGTTAAGGTTACAAAAAATATTTTTTTTTGTAAGACACTTAAGATTGTTACAGACAGTTAAGTTTAGGAAGCGAAATGCTATTTTACAGACGGTAAGTTTGCTAACACACTTACAATTATTAGATTCACGAAAATTCGCTGATCCAACAAATGCTTTCTGGCATCTTCCCGTTTTAATATCACAAACATTGTCGTCCCAATGAGAACAATCTCCAGAACAGTTAATCCCCCATGTACCAGGCTTACAATCAAGTACCATATAAGAAAGTTTATGACTCAAGAAGGAATATAAACCATCCTCGTGTTAAGCTAAAACTTTTTGATGATAAAAAAGAAAATGTTGAATATTGTGTTTGAATATTTAATAAACGGTGCAGCTTGCAAACCATTAAAAGACGTAACTGGAATTCGTAACTATTTTACGCTGTAACAGTTTCAGCTCGCGATTCCTTGGAGTGTCCACCAAACATAGAGTTCATTGATTATGAAACTTTAAATAAAATATTATTACAAGTCAATAAAAATGAAAAATTTAATCAAAAAGATTCCCTAAAACAGATTACGGACAAAATGAAATAAAAAAGAACGGACAGATAATGTATTTGTGGATTTTACTCCATGGATGATGCTAATTTAAATTAACTTGGACAATCCAAAACCTGTAATGGAATGGGTTCTAGTTGAGTAAGTCCTTTAACCGGGAAATGAAGGATTGCATTATTTCATCAAAGAAAGAAAATTTAAAGGCATGAAGTGATTTGTTACTGCCATGTCATACTAAAAAGATGGACATCCCCTTGCAAAATTATTGATCAAGAATGGTAGTGAGAATGTTTATATTCCAAATTAAAACCCATAAAAAATAAATTATTCGACCAGACCGAAACAATACTAACAGAAACAATATAAGATACACTAATCTACCTGACCGAACCATTATAAATAGAAACGATAAAAGATATACTAGGCTACAATAATGAACGAATACAAACAGAAACAATAAAAGATATAGTAGTCTACCAGACCAAATCAATACAAATGGAAACAATAAAAAAAAAATAAAGGTATGACTAGACAGGCTTCTTTTAAGGCTACTCATTCTGACACTAGTGATAGGTCTAAATTTATCTTAACTTTTCATCCCCACAACCTAAAAGCTCGCTCTCTCTGGTTCTGAAAAACCGCTCAATTCTTATGGCGGACCCTGTCACAAATGAGATTTTTAGAAAACCTCCTCTTTTCGCTTTACGGCGGGACAAGAGCCTTAGGGACATGCTGGTTAGAAGCCACCTCCCTGCTATTAAAGCACATAAAGGCACACAAAGTTGCAACCGTAGCCGTTGTAACTCATGTCCCTACGTGATCGAAACTGATAAGATCACTTTCCCTCTGGAAGTATTTAAAAATAAAAGATGGCTTTACCTGCACAATTCACAACGTGATTTACACCATCATTTGCAAAAAGTCCGGTAAACTATACATAGGGGAGACAGGTCGTCGCCTTGGGGACCGTTTCAGAGAGCACCTCTATAACATAAATAAACACGCTCTCTGTCCGGTCTTCAAACATTTCAATAGCCCTAACCATAATGGTATCTGAGACATTGCAGTTACTGGTATACTCTATACTAGTAACACTGCAGATAGAATCTATATGGAGAAAAAATTAATAATTAGTTTTGGTACGTTGTCTCCATATGAATTGAACCAAATCCACAATTTTTCTTAGCTGCCGTGTCTTTTTCCTGTCTGGTTTTTACAATTATGTTAAACTCACTTCCTTTCTACTACTCTTTATTTTGTTTTTGTCTAGTTTTAGCGCCCTCTCCTATATATTTTTTTTTGCTTTAGGTAGGATATGTATATTGATATTATGTAAATTTAATTTAAACTTACTTAAATGTGTTTTATTTGTTTGTACTGATGAAGGCTTACGCCGAAACGTTTAATTGTGTATAATGTATAATTATTATTAAAGCCTAACTTATATTGTTCTATTGACACAATTTGTTCGTGTCTTTTTAATCGAAACAATAAAAGATGGATTAGTCTACCAGACTGAACTAATGAAAACAGAAACAATCAAAGATATACTAGTCTACCAGACGAAACCATTACAACAGAAACAATAAAAAATATACTAGTCGACCAGACGAAACCATTACAACAGAAACAATAAAAGATATACTAGACTACCAGACGAAACCATTACAACAGAAACAAACAAAGATATTCTAGACTACCAGACGAAACCATTACAACAGAAACAATAAAAGATATACTAGTCTACCAGACGAAACCATTACAACAGAAACAATAAAAGATATACTAGTCGACCAGACGAAACCATTACAACAGAAACAATAAAAGAGATACTAGTCTACCAGACGAAACCATTACAACATAAACAATAAAAGAGATACTAGTCTACCAGACGAAACCATTACAACAGAAACAATAAAAGATATACTAGTCTACCAGACGAAACCATTACAACAGAAACAATCAAAGATATACTAGTCAAACACAACTCAAAAAGAGAATATAATTGCTGGAGTTGTGGCAAAGAAGGGCATTTCATAAGAAACTTCACAGATTAGTACACATTTTTTCAACCAAGTAGAGGGCAGGGTTAAAATCAAAGCTTTGAATTTCGTCATTCTCTTTTAAAAAATACAAGGCAATAACAGAAGACAATGATTTACCAAGGCAATTACAGAAGACAGCCATTCAAGAAGGCAATAACAGAAGACAATCATTAAAGAATGCAAAAACGGAAGATGATCATTCAAGAATAGGCCACAAAAACAATCTTATGAGACAGGAATATCATAGTAGTGTCATTATATTATAGCCACACAATTTAACAGTTAGGGACATCTACGTTTCTACTCAGCTTAGGACAATAGAAAAGAAACATTACGTCCCTGAGACACTTGGTGCTCAATAATTGTTGTTGTTAGATCCTTAAATAAAGCAGATCAATACACAGAATCAAAATAAATACCAAAAAAACGTATAGGGATGGATGGACATTTAATATTACGTAAGACAGCAATTATTAAGATAGATACATTTTGAGTGAACAAAAATAAGGCTTTGTAATGGATCAACTGATAAAACCATTGATAATACGTAACAGTGCATATGCGATAACTGTTAATTCTGAAATGTAAATGAAACAGTGTTTGATGTTTGATGGGGTGCTGGGTGGCCGAGCGGTCTAAACGGTCTCAAACCAAACAGCTGGTGGTCTGGAGCTCAATCCCAGAATGATCAATAAATTGATCGTGGGCACCTCAAATATAAGAAGAAGAAGAAGAAGAAGACAAGACAACAAACTCAACTGCATACTTCCAATCAGTTTAAAATGAGTCAAGATAGTAAAATATCAGACAAACAGAAGACCACATGAAGGAACTTGCAATGAGCAATATCTTATGTCATATCTTAATATGATTTAGGTGGATAATGTCACACATCTTAATGTGATCTAGATATAAGATATCACATATGTCACTATGATTTAGATAAACGATATCACCCATATTAATACGATTTAGCTAGAAGCTATCACATATTATGATTCCGATAGATGATATGACACATATTGATATGATTAAGATAAACAATAGCACATATATGTATCTGAATTAGATAAACTTTAGCAAACTTCTTAATATGATTTTGAAAGATAATATCATATGTCTTAATATTATTTAGATAGATAATGTTATATACCATAAAATGCTTTAGATATAGTATAATCACACATCTTAAGTTGATTAAGATAGAAAGAGCCACACACATTTTGTGATTTACCTTAATGATAACACGTATCCTAAAATGATACTCTATATTAGTAATATTTTTTGGTATAGTCCCAACTTCATGTGTGCATACCTTCGTTAAACAACGGAGGCTGTTTGGTACCTTCAATTACATTGACACATAGACCAGTGTCTCTCTGGCACGACTGGTTGTAGCATTCAGTACACGGTAGACACTCAAGACCCCACGTGCCGGGCGCACATTCTAGAAATTAATGTCATTCGTGGCCTTAGACAATAGTTTGTATGTTCATATGATGTCTCAACAGCATGTTAGGCTAAATCACACCAAACCCACACATATGAAACAACCGATAATTCGAACATAAAGGTAATGCTAGAATTGACTGGCAGATACATATGGGGATGGCCTCCCTTTCAACAGAATGACATTGCGCACACTGATAATGCCGATCGCTCCAAAGGTGCATGTTGTGAATTTAACCATTTGATTTCGTTTTTACTGGTATACAGTTGCCATCCAAAATGGATATTTCCAAAACCATAATTTACAATTGCATGCAGATTACAACATTTTCCCTCCTCTCAAGATGGAAAACTTGCAACTATAAATATGCGTTGTTGTTGTTTTTTTTATATAGAGTGTGACAAACCTCCATAAGTTTCCGCTTAGTATCAAGTCTTAATAAATATACATTTCTCATCAATTGTATTTAATGACTAAAATCTCCACTACGCACAACGTAAGATATATTAAATGTGTTTAAATGCTAAAATTCTCTCTTCACACAATATAAGAAATTGTTGTCTGCCTTAAATGCTAAGTTTTTAGATTTACACTTTTTACGTTATGTTAAGTGTGTCTTAAAGTATACAATCTCAAATTCGCACAATGTAAGACATATGTTAAGTGTCTCTCACCTCCAAAAATCTCCACTTCGCATAGTGTAACAAATTTGTTTGCTTCCCCTGACCTTGTATTTTTCTGTTGTATCTTGGTTGTTTTAACAGTATCTCTCCACCATGAGACCGTTAAAACGCTGTAAATCAAACAGCTCGTGTTGACTGTCTCGTCTCTGTAGTTAAACACAACATCGTCTCTGTCATTTTGGCTTTCAAGCTCAAAACCATTGAGTCGTTCTCCTGTAAATTATAATTTCATAACTTGGAAATAAAGTGACCCGATTTTCACCAAACCATTTTTTGCTAAAACGTAAACATAAAAATAAATAAACTATGTTTTTGTATAATCCCTTACTTTGAACAATTTTAAAAATATTTTTAATTAATAATCTAATGACACACCAAATTTTACACAGGACATTTATTTCATTAAAAATAATTTCACACATCTATCTATTTATATAATTCGCAAGCAAAGGTCAAACAAGACGGGTCAAACACCACGCAGGTTATTTATTGATTTGCCAGCGTCTGGATCGATAATGTGTTCACTAAAATATAATTACCGATAACTACGTTATATATGATATATACATATATATTTAAAAATGCAATCACGTTTTGTGTGTAATATTTTATTTTCGGAAATAAAAGCGTCTCAATTTAAATATTGTGTCAAAAATATTCGGTTTAAAAGTGGTTGGGACAAGAGAATATTAATATTGTTCATGTACTTGAAACAAAATGTGTGCAGTGAAAAAAAAAGGGGGGGGGGGGTGTAGCAAATATTGGGATTCTTTTAAACGTGCGTTACATAAGACTTGAGTTGATGTTTTGTCAAGTAACTTTACTAGATGGGAAGTTCGCGCATTGCAGTCGTCAATGTTTGACGGGCTATATCTAGTATAATTATTATTCGCCAGCAAACGTTAAAAAAAAGACGGTTCAAACACTACGCATGCTATTTATAGATAAGCCAGAGCATGGTTCAATAAAATGTTCAATAGTGCGTAAAATATACCGGTAATTCCCGATAACAACGCTATTTATATATATTAATAATGCAATTGACTTTGCTGCGTAATTTTTTTTTTCGGAATTGAAATCATCTGAATTTAAGTATTGTGTCAAAAGTATTCGATTTAAAAGTTGTTGGGATGTGAGAATATTAATATAGTTCATGAGAGTGACATTAAAATTTTTTCACTGACGTATCACGTGGTAAGGGGTGTAGCAAATATGGTGATTTTTTTTTTTTAAATGTGCGTTATTTGAGTTCATGTTTTGTCAAGTAACTTTACTAGATGGAAAGTTTCACGCAATGCTGTCACCAATGTTTGGCCGGCAAGATTTGTTACACGCCCAGCCAGAAATAAAAAAAACCCAAAGTATACACACGAACAAAAGCAAACTAAATACAATGGATTTAGAAAGAGTATTTCAATTTAGAATTTAAACAAGCATAAACAAATTTTAAAAAAAAGAAGATAATCTTGACTCCCAATTGTACAGTGGACTTACCAGTCGTATCTTCTCTGTTGTACAGAAGGTATCGTGTGACCTGGTAGCTGTGTTTAAAGGTCACTTTCCAAAACGGGACAGGCTCGTCGCTTGATGTATGTGTGCACGGTTGAATATCAAAATTTTGACCAGTTAAACCGTCGACAGCCAAGGAAGCACCAAAACTCTGGTAGTTACTGCTCTGGGACGCATTCTGTTTAAGAGCTATGTTTCGTCCTGTCACAACCAAACATAGTATGGATCGAGAAAATTGCGTCATTACCATTGTAATTTTATTTAATTATTCCTCTAGATACTTACGTTATTGAAGTCCATCTTAAATATCAGCGATAGCCAGCAATCTAACCGGGACCACAGTGTGCTAACTTCTCATTAACTCAATTTACTTAAGAAATCATGCGTACAAGTAATGCACTATACACGTTTCCTAATAAGCGCTAAAACCCAATCCAGCTATGCTATCGCCCAGAAACATATTCATTGTTTATGTCCATTCCTCTTTTACAATGCAGATTTATTGCAACAAAAATTTCCGAATCTGTAAAAAAAAACATCGTAATGCAGAAAAATGCACTGGTGGTATTCTTAAGAACCGATATTGGCAATTCTTGGAAATTGGATGTAGTGATATATCAATGTTTGCATTTTATTATATGTATAAACAGAGAGAGAGAGAGAGAGAGGGAGAGAGAGAGATAGAGAGATTGTCCTTTCACTGATATATTAGGATTTTGGAAGATTTCCCTTGAACTGGCTGGTGTAAAATCTCAGTCATTCTCGTATTGATGTTAAGGCCGTAGTTGTCGCATGTCTTAACAAAACTATCAAGTATTTGATTAAATTTTTAATTTCGATATTTTTTTTTATTTTTTTTTTCTTGGCGATCACCAAATAGGTGGATTCAATAAACAGTTCCTCAAATTTTGTCGTGTCTTTTTTTTTTTCTAATATTAAAAGTCCTCGATCTGACCTGTTTCTGGTAATAATGCCATTAGTTTTGTTAAGAAAATCATAAGAGTCGCTCTTGACATTTATTCCTGGAGTTGGACTGCTTCAAATATTATGTCAGTTGCACCCTTTTCTCAATGTAATGCATACTGGCTTTCGAGAAGTATTGACAGGTGTAGATGTAAAAAATAAGTACAACAAGGTCATTATAAATTATTAAATAGAGAAATGCCTTGATAAGTGTCATAAGTTTAGAGACTGACATTTATCTTATATTTGATCATTATATTTATTCCTTGTTTTTGTTGAAAAACTTTATCACATTTAAATAACGACTCTAATAGCTCTGTCATGTTTTCTGTAAGTATGTTGCCTCTTTGAATGTAGATTTCAGCAGTTTGTGCAAAATTTCTTGGCGCTTTTTTTTAAGGGGAGCTATCGGATTTCATTCTAAACTTCATACTAATTTGGACATTTCGAATCTCAACTTTTGCAACCGGTTTTAGCAGCTGGACATTTAAGGAGTGGACATAAATGGTGTTGGCAAACGTTTCTAAAATCTGCCTCTTGTCTCTCATTAGCTGTACGCCACTTTGTTAAGGATAGGAAAGCATTCTAAGGTCCGTTGATTTCTTATATGGCATCGTTAAAACATTTGGTATTATGACGATCGGGCTAGCCCTAAATTTAAGCAGCTTTCCTGCTGAGCAATTAGTCTTATATTTTAAGAAATTTCTTTTGGACTTTCAGTTCATTTGTATTTACATTGGGAAAGGATAATTTTAAACAGATCAAGAAAAAATGCGTGTCAAATTTGTTTGGATGATAAAAATCCATTTCAAACCACTTTGGAAACGTATCAAATATTTACAGACTCAAAATGCATTCGTTTTATTAAGGGATTTGAAAGAATCCGTAAGAAAAAATTCATATATAATGACAAACCTCCATTCACATATAAAGAGCATAATCTTTTGACGATGCTATCGTTCAGTTCTAGTTGTACAATAGGATTATTTATTTTGCAGTGGACCTCTAAGGTCAGTTGAGAAGTAGTGAAAATCTTCTGATCCGTGCACTCGATGATTGACGAGGACGATGTGCCTTTGAACGTTAAATTAACGAAACTTGTTGCCTCTGAGGAGAAATACACAGTCATAATCTCTGCATATGTAAGTATTTCAATTCGCCACTCATTAATTTCAGATTATAATAACATCATGTTTTTGAAATAGTTCTTTATTTTTTTTAAATATGTATTTGTTATTTTTAAATGATTTTAAGAGTATCAAGTAAAACAAATACTTAAAAAAAACCAAAGTCAAAAGAACAAATATGCAAAAAATACATAAAAATCAATCAATCATTCAGTTAATATGGTCTTCATGACATACATTCACATCAAAACCACTGACCTAGCGACTTTAAAGTGAACTGTAGCCATGTAAAGACCTGTTCAGTTGGCCAGGTTATAACTATAACTTCGAGATTAAGGTCAACGTTACAAGTTGTATCGAGGTTATCCTCCAGCCATGAAATCGATGATTGAATCGGATGTGTCTTGATCGTGACATTGGGTGCAGTGGCTAAATTCTCTAGAATATAAAAATATATGTAATAAAAAATGTGTTTTTCTTTTAGTTGTTTGTTGATATACTAGCAAACAAATGTGTAGTTGGCGTAACTTGTCATTAAATACTTGCGAAACAAAAAACGAATGAAAACATTCTTATTTAATTGATTAGCAAATGTCTTTATTTCTAATCTTGTCACAGATAGAACATAATGTCTACTTAGGATGTTTAAATTATGTATACGATGATTTTAGTTACAATGTTTACGTAGCTTCTACTTGCGATGATTAGTAAGATCAATATATAATTTGTAGATACAAGAGTAGATGAAATGATAACGTAATTTATATGTAGGATTGTAGATACGAAAATTTCCTAATTTCCACTTAGCAATTTAGAGAACATGTTTACAAAATTCTAGGTATATAAGATGTTTGTATAATATGTAAGTAGGACGTTAAATAAGATGTAGGATGGTTGGTAATAATTTTGTTTTGCAAAAACATGTTCCATGTGTAATATTCACTAATCAAAATATGATATTAGCGATTTTAAAAAAAAAGTCATGACTTGAGCACCAAGCACTGGCCAGTATGTAGATGATCTGGCTGACTGTTTCATGCGCTCGATTCCAAAATATCCTGTATGCATGATTTGGAGAACATGAGCTTGTAGTGTTTTTGTACCAAAGTTCTTGAACCATCAAATACACAATTCGACTCCATGGAGAGTGAGTCTTGAATATATTTAAAAGCTCATATATTAGCTGCATCCATGTTCAAAAGCACTTTATTTATAGATGACGGCCACAACATTATTGATTGTTTTTTTTAGACACGTATATATTTTCCCATAAAGTCATTGACTGTCTTCTGACGACAGTTTCAACTCCTCCCAAAACACATTGACCTTTGTCTACTTACGATATTGACATCCTGGTCCAAACCATCGTATATCGCAATAAAGCGACTGTCCGACACACCCACCGGTTGAATTGCATGAGCTGACACAGTGGCACTTGAGGTAACAGTTGAGTCCATACCAGTCGGGGCCACATGCTAAAGTTTGAGAATTTAAAAAAAATGAAAAGAAAAAATGTGCGCATGTGGCACAGGATAATTCATCCGACTGCGATAAGTTTCTTTTGTGAGTTGATATACAGACGTTCGAAAAAAAATTCTAAATTATTACACACTTTTTACAATATTCTGTTTGGAGACAAGGAACTATTTTTTCTCTTCATATTGCATCTGTAGTAGCAATGCCTGTCGTCGTTTGTAATGGACGCACATTCTGGACCTATCCCATGTAGCATAGCAAGTCTATTAATCGCCATTCTTTTTCCGTCTTGGTTTTGCCGAACTGCCAGTGTCTCATAGCAGATTTGGTTTCACCAGCACAAGAAGGATTGTGATTAGTGTCTATCGATGGTCACTGCAAACCTTATCTAAGAATTCGCATTAAATCTTTGCCTCGAGCCAAGTGGAGACAAGTGTTAGATCGGGGCTGGATATGGCACTAACTCCAGTATGGAGATTTGTTGGCTCACTGTCATGCTAGTGAGGTTGGTTGTAAGGTTGTTTGTACCAGGATGGCCCATATGCACATGTCAGCGTTAAACTCCACTGCTATGATTCGATACGTTAAGAAGGTTTTGCCGTGCTAAGGCAGGTATAATTTGTTTAAAGGTGTGTTATAAATATTTCTTATGGTAAAGAACTTACCAACTTAAACTACTCTAAGGGTCAGATTTTCTGTCCAACCAATGTTTCTGCTCTCTACCAGGTCCACTGTTAGTATGTTTCGCACAAGTGCTAATAGCCCTAGACACTTTAAGCAAGTCCGTAGTATGCAATGTGTTCTTTACAGTTACGTCTACTGAAATAGAGCTACGTTCACTTCCCAGCAGTGGAATAGTTTGGTGATTTCGGGTATTTTCCTTCTGACCACGTTGCAGTTAAGTGCATACCTACTCAGATTGTTGGAATATGACCAGCGACACATTTCCTAGTACCCCCAGTAGCAACAGCGCTTAGATAGACTGGGGCTGAGCCCTGTCATCGATCTACTGGGGAGTTGGTGATTCGAGTTACTCCTGCTTAGATTAATGTCGAATTTACTTGCTTGCCATATATAATTGTGTGATGTCTAGGCTTTATTTTAATACTTTCTTCCAGAGATCAACTACCGAAGTCATCCATCTCCTTCACCTTGGGAGACAGACGAAGGGTCGTTAGTTTTTTTTAGCTTTGGGTAGTCAGCTCTAACTTACTGGTCGGTCACGTAAAGTACAGGCAAAGCTCTTGCAGGAACCGCCGAGGCGGAACTTTTACAGAAAGATAGCTACTAAATGAGTGGAGCATTCTCTAAAAGTGTGTTGATGATATTCTGAAAATCCATGCTTCTCAAATGGACAGTTAAATGTCTTCTGCGCATGCGTCGAAAAGCTGTCAAATTCATTGATGCTTGCATCAGACGAAAAAAAAAAAATACACTTTTTTCTATTTAAAAATTACTACAGAATCGTATCTAAGACAAAGACAATTTTTTTCTCTTGACCGACATTGTAAATTTGGTTCGAAACTTACTAATGTAAAAGACAGTTAAGATTAGGAACGCACAGTAACGTTATGGATGGCATTAACTCTTGTTACAGAGAGCAAAATGTGCGAAGGTACTCACGAATGTTACAGATTGGAAAATTTGAATATCCAGCACATGCTTTCTGGCATCTTCCCGTTTTAGTTTCACAAATATTATCGTAACAATGAGAACAATTTCCAGAACAGTTGATCCCCCATGTACCAGGCCCACACTCTGTTGATTTGAAGGTAAAGATTTATATTCAATATTTGGACTTGAATTGGGGCTTTTAACCATCAATCCTTTTCATCAGCCTGGCATTCACTAACAAAACTGAAGTTAATAGAAAATATTTGAAAATGTTGTTAAATTTTAAAATATATCATTCGAGAAGAGCTGTGTAACTCACCTTAATAATATTATAAATGGAGAAATATTTAGGATTTATTTAGGAAGGCACTTACCCATGTCACAGACAGGAAAATTTGAATAACCAACACACGCTTTCTTGCAACTTCCAGTTTTAATTTCACAAAGATTTTCGTAACAATGAGAACAGTTTTCCAAACAATTGATCCCCCAGGTACCATGACTGCACTCTGTTGATGTGAAGGTAAAAAGATTTACACACAAGTGTATATGATGATAATGTATTTAAACATATTTAATGTCATATTTAAAATATATGCAATCCCAATAGAGACCAACCGAATTTCAGCTTCGGTTTCGGAGCTGAAAGTTGCCATTTTATCACTTTCGACCTGAAACTGAAAAGTTAACTTTCGGTTTAATTTCTGTTTCGGTCGAAACTGAAAATTTATGTTCCGTGTTTCTTTCTGTTTCGGCCGAAAGTGAAAAATTTCTTCATTCGTCTACCAGATGTCAGATTGTCACTCTGACGGCTGGCAATCCGATACCAGATGTCAGATTGTCTCTCTGACGGCTGGCAATCCGATATTAATTATTGCGCGACGCATTGCTGGCATCGGTAATATATAACTAATAATTTTCAAACAGTGTTCACAGCTGCAATACTTGTCCAATATTAAAAGAAAAAAGAAATTTCAATAAGGCAAAAGGAATTGATTTTAATTTTTTTTAAATTTTTTTTTTTTTGGGGGGGGGGGGGACTAAGAGGAATGGTAATATTTTTATTATAATTTTTGAAGGTTTTTTNAATATATAACTAATAATTTTCAAACAGTGTTCACAGCTGCAATACTTGTCCAATATTAAAAGAAAAAAGAAATTTCAATAAGGCAAAAGGAATTGATTTTAATTTTTTTTAAATTTTTTTTTTTTGGGGGGGGGGGGACTAAGTGGAATGGTAATATTTATATTATTATTTTTGAAGGTTTTTTTATTTATTTACGAACACTAGGCTTATTCAAATCATTTATTTGTGAAATAAGTTTTGATTGATCATTATCTTGCTAATTTAGTCCTAAAAAATGAAGTCATAGTCCAAGGCATTGTGGAAAATAATCTTGTGGGATTGTAATAGTTCCTATATGATTTCTTTACATTAGTATTTTATTCTTTTTAATCTGGGATCGCTAGGTTTTCTATATTAACTAATTCATTGACATTCATCGTTATCGTGCCCATAAATGTTTTTACTGACAAAGAAATAAAAGTTTAAAATATCACCACACAAAATTAGTAAAGCGTCAAGTCTCTGGAAACAAATGTTAAGAAAGAAAAGAATTAAACTTTGGTAATATTTAAAAAAAAATAGTCAACAGCATTACTTGTTCCATTTTGTATAAGTAGACAAAAGTTGCCTTTAATTTAAAATCATAAGGGGACACACGTATGTGTGGATCACTGTTTCGTCAATAACTATGTAGTGGGGCTGTAGTATCAAACCAAACCAACATTCGCTAAACGTTTGTTCAATCTAGGTCAGATCTAAAATTAGCCGACAAATGATCATTGCCGATAAACAGACCACTTCAGTTCGACTAATAAGAAGAGGAGTTTCAAGAAAAAAGGTATGGGTTCTTGGAATAAAAGAGTTTCTTCAAGACTTATGTGTGGACATTTTAATGGGCGATACCATTAAACAATAGATAGCCTAAGCTTTCGGGCGATACACTTGATATGTTTAGATAGCGTTGTAATTATATTTTAAAAGAAGGGTTTATTTTGCATGAATTTTGCCAGTCAATTTTTAAAAAATAAAATACTAATTTAAAATTAAATCTTTATCAGATACAAAAAAAAAATTCAGGCAAATGTTAACAACAAAAGAAGGTTAGGAGTTTCACTTCATTGGATAAATTGTATAAGAGTCATTTAAGACGAATAAAAAATTCCACAAAAGTTGCTCCATCATTTTCGCGTTCATCAGAACATGTGAGAAAATGAGTTTTGAAATATTAACATTTTTCGGCTTCGATTTCGGCCAAAACTAAAAAGTTAAATTTCGGTTTAATTTCGGATTCGTCCGAAACTGAAAAGTTACGTTTTGTTTTACTTTCTGAAAATGGAAAATTGTGTGTATTATATTAGAACAGTGAAAAACAGTGCAACCGTCAAAACTGTGACATAAGTAACTGGAAGTTGGAACTATTTTCAGCTGTAACTGTTTCAACAAGAGATTGATTGGCGTGGTTACAAAACATAGAAGTCATTGATTATAAACTTTAAAGAATTAAATATCAAGACACGTCGATAAAAATGAAGATCTTAACCAAAAAGATCCCATAAAATGGATTAGTGAGAGAATGAAATCCACACTCATGGACAGATAATGTATTTGCGGATCCCACTTCATGGATGAAACTAACTTAAATTAGCTTGAACAGTTCAAAAGATTTAATATAATTGGTTCTAGTTGTGTACGTTCTTTAACTGGCAAATAAAGGGGATTGCATTATTTCATCAAAGAAATAAACCGTTCAAGTCATGAAGGGATTTGTTACTTCCTTTTCAGACTACAAAGATGGCCATGCCATTGTAAAATAATCGATCACGAATGATAGTGAGAATGTTTTATGTGCCAAAGTAAATCATGAAAGCTATAATAGTCTATCAGACCGAACAAATACTAACAAAAACCAAAAAAGATGTAGTAGTCTACCATACCGAACAAATTCAAATAGAAACAATAAACTATACTAGTTAGAGCCCGCCAAACATTGGCGAAAGCAATGTGTGAAATTCACATGCGCTAAAGTTACTTGGCAAAAAAGTGAACTCAGTTACCCACATTTAAGAATGCCAATTTTGTTACATCCCTTCCCCCCCCCCTTTTTTTTTTCATTATACGTCAATAAAAATTTTTATCCACCGCCCATGAAATAAAATAATATTCTCATGCCCCAACCGCTTTTAAACCGAATATGTATACACAAAAAGTTACTTAGCAAAAAAGTGAACTCAGTTACCCACATTTAAGAATGCCAATTTTGTTACAACCCTTCCCCCCCCCCTTTTTTTTTTCATGATACGTCAATAAAAATTTTTATCCACCGCCCATGAAATAAAATAATATTCTCATGCCCCAACCGCTTTTAAACCGAATATGTGTACACAATAATTAATTTGAGACGATTTCATTTCTGAAAACAAAACATTACGCACCAAACGCAATTGCGTTATTAAAATGTATTTATATATATATATATATATATATATAGCATTGATCGCAGTTATCGGGAATTATATATTGCATATATAGTGAACTCATTATTGAACCACACTCTGGAGTATCTATAAATAGCCTGCGTGGTGTTTGAACAGTGTTGTAGTTTGACCTTTGCTGACGAATTACATACACTAGATGGTGCCCGCCCAACATTGGCGACTGCAATGCGTCAACTTCCCATCTACTAAAGTTACTTGACAAATACGTGAGCTCATTTACGATTGACAATTTTAATAAAGTATTTTCCCCTCCCCCTCCCCCTTTTTTTCCCATGATACATCACTGCACACTGTTGTTTTTTTTGACGCAAGGCGTTAACTTATTCGACAGTGCAACAATTGGAAGCCTACTTAATTTCAGCATTACCTGGTCATGTGGGAATTTAACGTCTCATATTAAACACCGCATAAACCGACTAATCTTGAAAGCTAGGAACATAACACAAACTAAACATCCTTCACTTGAAGAACTACTTGAAGAAATATTTGTTTTTAAACTAAACACATTTTGGATGATACATCCCACCCTCTTCATCACAAATACTTAGGATCGGGCCGTTCGGCAATATTTCTTTCCATCAGGGCGAGGACTGACAGATATAAACATTATTGTGTTCCCCAATCTGTACGAATTTACCGGCTTAGTTCGTCTGAAGTCTTACATCTTCATGAGAACTAATAGGTACTGATTTTGCTAAGTGAATTCACTGAATGGCTGTTTGATATAATTTATTAGAAATGTCTTGTGTTCAAATTGTTTTGTTTATGTGCTGAAAATGTATAATGAATCAAAAAATATTTCCATTTATTTTGACCAATAAAAGAATATCATCTTATATTATCTTATCTTATGAACTTTGCCTATTGTATTTTTTACAATACATTGTGATTGTGACAGAAAAAATCGGTTTCAACAGGATGAGGTCAAAAAATACAATATCTATTTATTTATTTTTCTTAGGTAGCACTTGGCTGATTTTTCGAATCCAAGATGGCGAAAGTCGATTATGTTGACATTGAGCTTCGAATTATTCTACTAACAGACCTTCCCTAATAATTCGGGGACAACCTAATTGTTCTTAAGTTTCAAGTCTTTAATATTTCTACAACTATAAGACATTAGTTTCATGGAACGTTATTAATTGTAAGATTAATAAAACAAAAAAGAAAATGTATTGTGATACTTTTTTGGAGGTCTTCAAAAACATCAAACTTAATTAATTAAACATATATTTGAAAGGAAGAGATGATACTCTATATTTCTAATGAGCTATTGCACAGAGTACGTTTGGTCCAGCTGAACGACACCACTACGACAGACAAACTCTTTGGCTAATTCCAACACAAATACTGAATACCTTGCCTATAAGTGTGGAGGGATATATGAACTGAACTAATAGCCTATGATTTAGCTATGTGTATGGATTAAAATACGAAATGAACTAATTAGAACGTGTTTTGAAAAAACAACACAAACGATTGTGTATTTAGTGTGTAATATTTTAAACACTGTTCGAGAATTAACGAATAATTAAATACAAAAAGAAAGTACATCAAATCAAAGATTGAATTTATTTATTGTATTATAATTATCATCATCATGTTTTTTAGTCCTGGACAGTTGGGGCGCCACAGACGACATGTGAACCATCCTCCTCCATTCGTCTCTGTCTTCCGCACTACGCACTACATCACCCAGTGTTAGTCCTGTCCACCCTATTATGTTACCATTCCATTTTATTCTTTGTCTTCCTCCTTTTCTCCCTCCTCTTGTGGTACCCTACAATGTTTCTTTGGAAAGCCCTTGTTTCCTTGTTACATGGCCGTACCATTTTTAGTTTGCGTTTCTTCACAGTCACCAGAACGTCATCGTACTCTCCAATTGCCTGACGAACCCTTTCTTTCACTTTATCATTGGAGATATGGTCAATATAAAAGATGCAAAAATGCTTCTGAAGCATCTCATCTCCATCGCCTTTATTTTCCTTTCAAGATCGGCAGTTAATGTCCAGAATTCACTGGCATACAGGAAAATGGAGAGGTATAATGAGCCCATCATCCTGGTTTTTGTGCTTGGGCCTATATTTTCTTCATTCCATATTTTCTTGAGCTTCTTTAGTGCTGTTGTAGTCTGCGCAATCCGGGGACATCAGTTCAGGCTTGGAGTCTTTTATGAGACTATTGCTCCTAGGTATTTGAAATGGCCTACAGTCTCTAATCTTTCCTCCCCGACATTAATTTCAGTTGTAATGCCTGCGTTATTAGTTGCCATCAGTTTTGTCTATTCAGCACTGATTAGCATGCCGTAGGATGACGACGTCTTATCGAGACGTTTTAAAAGGTTTGCCACTCTTCTTCGTTCCCAGCCAGCACGTCTATGTCGTCCACAAAGCGTAGGTTGGTGATTGTTCTGCCACAAATGCTGACTGTCCCTTCATGCGCTTCCAGAGCATCTGACATAATTTTCTCAAGGAAGATTTTGAACAGGGTGGGTGAGAGCAGGCAGCCTTGTCGTATTCAACCCGTTGTCTTGAACCATTCTCCGATGTTGTTGTTGAGGAAGACTGCACTGGTGGCCTTATCATAAAGGTTGCATTTCATGCTGGTTAGGTTGTGTTGATGTTGTATTGCCTCATGTTGACCCATAAATCAGCAAGCCAAATCCCGTTAAATACTTTCTTGAAGTAAACAAAGAGGTGGTATAGATTTTGTTGGTGTTTATCATATTTCTCACATATTACATCGTAGGTTTAGAATCTGCTTAGTAGTGCCCCGTCCTTGTCTGAATCCCGCCTGTTCTTCAGCAATGATTCTGTCAGCATATGGTTTTAGTTGGTTCAATAAGACCTTCAGCTTGACCTTGCTTGTATGGCTTATTAGGCTAATTGTGCGATAGCTTTGGCATAGCTGTAGGTTATTTTTTTTGGAGGGTTACGACGAGCGATTGGGTCCATGGTTTGGGCCATTCTCCTCTAAGCCAGACTTTGTTACTAATATTGAATATGGCACTTATGATTGCTTCTCCTCCTTGTTTCATCAACTTGGCAGGGATATTATCCACTCCTTTGGCATTTCTTGTTTAGGGTTCTTTGACTGCTGCTTCTTGTTCTGAGCGGAGAATAGGGTAGTTATCATTGTCTGTTGCTGGATGGGCTATAAGGATATTTGGTTCGATCGTTATACTTACATTTTAAAGCTCTGAACAGTATTCAATCCATCGTTTGATGATATCATTTTCTTCGGTCAAACATTTACCATTTTATCCTGTATTGTTGTACTACGATCTTGTTTTTCAGGAGTTAGTTCTTTTACCAAGTGGTAAGCTTTTTTACTATTTTTTTTCTTCAAGCAGTTTTCAATGTCGTAGCATTGCTCTTCAATCCAGTTCTTATTTGCCCTTTCCATACTTTTTTTTTATATGCTTGATTAACTGTCCCTTGGTATTTACCATTATTGTTTCCCTTAAATGCCTCCGTTTATCACACAGATTAAGCATATCAGCTGTCAACCATGGTTTTCTGGTTGGTCGATGTTTACCATTGATGCCGTGAGCTGTGTCCGTCACAGCTGTGTTGAAGTTATCAATCAACGTGTCCATGTCTGAACAGTCGGCATCTATGATATTAAGCGCTGCAAATTGTCCTCCTGATATTGCTTGAAAGGCTTCTGCTGCTTTAGGATCCTACAGCTTTTCAAGGTTGAATTTGATTCTGGTATTTCCTTTTTTTGTTTACGCTCTTTAAGTGCAGTCAAAAGGTCATCATGACTAGGACGTGGTCGCTCCCGATGTCAGCTCCAGGGAAGCTGCGAGTCTTGGCAATGTTTATACTAGACCGGAAGCGTGTTTGCAACATGATGTAATCAATCTGGTTCTTGTGTTTCCCATTGGGGCTGTGACATTTGGTTTTTCTGGACATATTATGTTCACCATATGTGTTGGCCAGTATGAATTTGTTGAAGCTAGTGAATTCGAAGAGCCTCAGAGCTCTCTTATTTGAAGTTGCGTTTCAGTGGCGTCCGCATGTTCCTTTCAGTTTCATAGGCACCTAGAACAGCAAGAATGTGCTTCTTGGGTGTTTGGTTTAGCACATCCTGTAGTTGATTGTAGAAGTCGTCCACCTCTTCGTCAGAATAATCTGTGGTTGGTGCATACGCCTTCATGATGGTAATGTTGAACGGTGTTGCCCTTACACGAAGAGTGATGAGCCGGCTCGAAACCTTGTTGACAGCTCATAATACTGTTTTTAATGTTCTTGTGGACCAGGAAGCCAACTCCTTTTTCGTGTGTGTGGCGATAATGGGTTGATATTTCTCAAACGTTTTTCCATCTCATTTCAAACAGACCTAGGATGTCCCATCTGTTTCTGCTCATTTCATGAACTAATTCCTCCACCTTGCCTGTTACTCTCAACGATCTCACATTCCAGGTACCTAGTGTTATGTTATTACTAGCACTGGTACTTTTTCTTGACTGACCAGTAGCATACTTTCCACCTCCAACCAGGTCAACAACTACAGGCGTGGTCCTTGGTAACCCGGGCGACGGCCGATCCGGTATGGATTGTGAATCTGTTCTCATGTACGTGCAGCGTATCTAGGGCATTTGTCACATTAAAGCGCCCATCCATCTCCATGCCTTTTGTGTATATTATACCGCCATCTTGTTGTGGCCGGAAGTTATCTTTTGCTTAGTGATAATTGAGGTTTTGTCAACAAAAAGTTATTGAAAGGAAATAACTGATCCGAACAAAAAAGATGCTGATCCTATACAGATTCTTAAGGATATATTCCATAGAAAGGACTATTTCCTTCCATGAATTTCTTGTAAATCCATTTTTTCTTCCATTTGTACGATATGTGTTTTCTTCTTCCGCCATCTTGTATTGTATGTTATGTAAAAAAAAATCAATTAGTATTGGTTCTCAAGTATATTTTTCTTATCATACATTTTAGAGCACAGATACAACTTTCTTTCAGATAACATATTTTGTGTCAACTTGAGTGATTAATGTTATTTTAGTGCTGTATATATTGAAATTATGGCCCAATTCTTAATAAATACATATTATTAATTTTTAGATTGTGAGTGTCAAGTTGGACAAAAAAATTACCTACTGTTTATTTTTGTTGCGTTGTTATTTATTATCAATTTGTCTTGTTATTCACTGTTGTGATTTCTCTGGTTAATTCCTCTATCAATTTTAAGAAAATAGTGAATGTTTTTGTGTAGTCATGAGACTGTGATATATGTTAATTTTAATAAATGTTGTAATTATTATGTTTCGTATCCTTTTCATTTGATATTTAATAAATTAAAATACATGATATTACAAAATTGATTTAATTTACTCATTGTATGGCTTCATTCAAGTGAATCTGTTCAGATTAAAGCCAATTCAAAATTAATTTCTTAAGACATTAATATAACAATAGAAATTGTCAAAGAAATAATAACAAAGCTAAATATAGTATGGGATACAAAGGGTAAAAATGAAAGGCATTTTTTCAACAAGAAACACAGCAAATTAGGAGGGACAAGATAAATATAGAGAAAATAGTTGAAAGAGCAGCTAGAAGAAGTTATGAAGGTAAAATCAAAAAAATTAAAAACCACCAATTATATTAATCTTGAAACACTTACGAAAGTTTATGACTCAAAAATGAATAGAAAACCTCCTCGTATTAAGCTACAACGTTTTGATAACAAAAATAAAAATTGTGAATATTGTGTTGGAACATTTGAAACACATTGCAGCTTGCAAAACATTGACAGAAATAACTGGAGAGTACAATTATTTTCAGCTGTAAAATGTTCAGCTACAGAGTCCTTGGAGTGTCTATAATTCATAGAAGTCATTGATTTTTAAACTTTAAAGAATCCATTATTAATATACTTCAATAAAAATGAATATTTTAAACACACTATTCCTTAGAACAGATTAAGGACAACGTGAAATCCATAAGTATGGATATTTTATGTATATGCATATTTAATTCCATGGATGACGCTAACTTAAATTAACATGGCCAATCCAAAATCTTTCATGGAATTATTTGTAGTTGACAAAGTCCCTGAACTTACAAATGAAGGATTGTATGCTTTCATCAAACAGAGAAAAGTTAAAGACATGAAAGAATTGCTTACTGCCATTTCAGACCATAACGATAGCAATCCCAATGCAAAAGTATGCATTTAATATGATAATAAGAAGGTTGTATATGCCAAGGGAAACAATATTAGATATACTCAAATACCAGACCGAACCAATACAAACAGAAACAATAATATATATACTACTCTACCAGACCGAACTAATACCAACATAAATAATAAGGAATATACGAGTGTACCAGACCGAAAAATACTAAAAGAAACATTAAAAGATATAGCAGTCGACCAGACCAAAGTAATACTTACAGAAACATTAAAAGATATAGCAGTCGATCAGACCAAAGTAATACTTACAGAAACAATACAATATATAACAGTCGATCAGACCAAAGTAATACTTACAGAAACAATAAAAGATATAGCAGTCGATCAGACCAAAGTAATACTTACAGAAACAATACAAGATATATCAGTCGATCAGACCAAAGTAATACTTACAGAAACAATAAAAGATATAGCAGTCGATCAGACCAAAATAATACTTACAGAAAATATAAAAGATATAGCAGTCGATCAGACCAAAGTAATACTTACAGAAACAATAAAAGATATAGCAGTCGATCAGACCAAAGTAATACTTACAGAAACAATACAAGATATATCAGTCGATCAGACCAAAGTAATACTTACAGAAACAATAAAAGATATAGCAGTCGATCAGACCAAAATAATACTTACAGAAAATATAAAAGATATAGCAGTCGATCAGACCAAAGTAATACTTACAGAAACAATAAAAGATATAGCAGTCGATCAGACCAAAGTAATACTTACAGAAACAATAAAAGTTATACGAGTCTACCAGACCAAAGTAATACTTACAGAAACAATAAAAGTTATACGAGTCTACCAGACCGAACCAATACAAAGTGAAACAACTCAAATAAATAATTTTATTTACTGGAGCTGTGGCAAAGAAGGAAATTTGAGAGCCAAGTACACAATATAAAGTACATTATTTCAACCAAGTAGAAAGCAGGGTTCGAATCAAAGCATGTAAGTTTGTTATTCTCTCAATGTAAGACAAGAAAATAACAGAAGACAATCACCAAAAACAGTCTACAAAGAAAATCTTATGAGACAGCAATATCATAATATTAATATTATAGTATAGCCACAGAATTTAACGGTTACGAACATATAAGTTTCTAGTCTGCGTATGGCAATGAATGAGAAACATTACAGCTCACAGACACTGGTTGCTCAACAATTGTTGTTCACAGATTCTTGGTCAACGCAGATCAATACTCAGATATCAAAAAAGAACATTTATTTGGAAGGGTGGACAAATTAAATCATGTATCATGTATCATGTAATACAGAAATAATTAAGTTAGATACACCTTGGGTAACAGCAAAATTCAAGCCGATGTTTTGAAAAACTAGAAACCTTTGATAATTGCTAATTTTTCATATGTGATGATTAATTATTCTGAAATTTTAATGAAAGATTAGATGATTCCTTAGTTGTCTTCTCATCACCTAATTTTTTCCTTAGTTGTCTTCTCAACTACATACGTCCATGCAGTTAAAAAGAAGTCAAGACAATGAAATATAAAACAAACATATGAAATTATAAAGGTACTTGCAATGAGCCATAACTGATATCATATCTTAATATATTTAAGAAAGATGATGTCACACATCTTAATTTGATGTAGAAAAATGGTATCGCAAAAAAATTGGAATCAGCCAATCTTATCAATAACAGAACACATACAGAAGTTACTGAATCAAGGAATAATAAAAAAACATCCCCGTATCAAATTACAACCATTTGAAAACAAAAAGGAAAATTTTGAGTATTTTATAAGAATATTTGAAACTCAATGCAGTTTACAAAATATTTACAAGAGTGATTGGAAGTGGAGCTATTTTCAGCTGTGACAGGATCAGCAAGAGACTCACTAGCATGTTTGCAAAATATAGAAATTATTGATTACGAAACATGAAGGAAAAACTTTTAAGACATTTTAACAAAACAGAAGATTTTTATAGAAAAAGATTTCATGAGGAGGATTTAGAAACCAAAAATGATCCTCAGGCATGGACTGATAATTTATTTGCAGATCTATCTTCATGGATGAGGTTGACACAAATAAACAAGGAAGATCCAAAAGCTATCATGGAATTAGTTTTCATTGATAAGGTCCTTAATTTGGGAAATGAAGGATTATATTCATTTATCAAACAAAGAAAAATAAAAGAAATGAAGGGATTGATTACTGCAATTTCAGATTTTAAGGATAGCCATCCCAATGCAAAGCTTTCAAATAAAAATGACAGTGAGAACACTTTATATGCAATGGGAAACCATAAAAGATATAGTAGTCTTCCAGATAAAAATATACAAACAGAAACAACTCAAATATAACATTTAATTGCTGGAGTTGTGGAAAAGAAGGACATTTAAGAAAAAACTGTCAAAATTATACTAGATTTAGTCCAACAAGTAGAAGACAAGACTGGAATCAGGGCAAGAAATTAAATTATTCTCACAATGTTAGACAGGAAAATAAAAGAAGAATATCACCTAATAATAGTCCACCAAGAAAAGCTTATGAAAGAGGAAGATCAGCACATAATCATACTGTAGCCACAATGTTGAATAGTAAAGGACAGTTGAGTTTTTACCCATCTATGTTAATAAGAAAGAAACATTATGTCTCAGAGACACTGGATACTCAACAATAGTTGTTGACAGAATATTAGTGAAACCAGATCAATTTACTACATCTAAAGAAAATATTGAGTTCGGAGATGGTCAAATTATTTCATGTCAGACAGCGATTTTTAAAGTTGATACACCTTGGGTAACAGGAAAAATTCAAGCAGTTGTCATGGATAAACCTATAACACCATTGATAATAGGGAACATTCCTGATGTAATACCTGACAATTCTGAAATTTTAATGAAACATTGGTTAATGAGAAGACAACAAAGAAAACTGAATACTTCTACCCAGTTAGAAACAGATGTTAGTCAAAATAATGAAATGAAAAAAAACAACAGAATGTGAGCATGAAAGAAATAACAATGAGCAAATGGAATGGCACTAAAACATGGAAAAATACATACATAGATTTAATGCCATTGCTATAAATGAAAAGTTATCAGATCACATGAAAGCAATTGTACTTATTGGAACAATGATAGGAAATAAGAGAGCATATAAGATAACACAAGATAACATTGGAATGTATGAGAGCATGAAAGAAGAAATAATTCGCAAATTAACAGAAAGAAGAATGAAAACAAAGAAAACAATAAACAGCAACATGAACCTAGTGACAGAACCTTTGCCTAATCCAGAAGATTGTATCAATGAAATGGCAAGGAATAATATATTTACACATAGGGACTTAACAAGAGGATTTTGACACATTAAAATGGAAGAGAGAGCTAAACACTTTACAGCATTTGTAACATACAATAGTTTTTATGAGTTGAATGTTATGCCATTTGGGCTGATGAATAGTACAGCCACATTTCTAAAAATGATGAACAGGATATTAAACAAGGTACCAAATATTATACACTATGTTGATGACATATGTGTGTCACTAAAGACTGGACAACACATCTGACAACCCTAGAAGAATTGTTTTCGATATTAAAAGAAAATTGGTCTCACAATATCACCTGACAAATTAAATATTAGATTACAAAGATTGGATTTTTTAGGTTATACCATAGGAAATAACCAAATTAAACCCACTGAGGAGCTTGCAAAGAAAATATGGAATTTAGCGATACCAGTGAACAAGAAACAAGTAAGAGCATTGATAGGACTGTGCAATTTCTAGAGACAGTTCATACCAAATTTTGCTCAGATTTGACATCCTTTAGTTAAATTGACAAAAAAGGATCAAAATAATAAAGTAAAATGGAATCAAGAATGTGATGCAGCTTTACAACAAATAAAATTACAATTTCAATCAGAGCCAATCTTAAAGCCAATTACATATGACAAACCATTAATTGTAGCAACAGATGCATCTAGAGATGGCATAGGGGCTTGTTAGATGCAATCATACAATAATATTAATAAACCTGTATTATATCTTAGCAGAAAATTGACAGATGTTAATAAGCAATTTGCTATTATAGAATTAGAATGCTTGGCAATAGTGTGGGGTATAATTCGATTACAAAAGTATCTTTTGGGTACAACATTCACTGTATTGGTAGATCATAAACCACTACTGAATTGGTAGATCATAAACCACTACTGTATTGGTAGATCATAAACCACTACTGAATTTGTAGATCATAAACCCCTACTGTATTGGTAGATCATAAATCACTACTGTATTGGTAGATCATAAACCACTACTGTATTGGTAGATCAAAAACCACTACTGTATTGGTAGATCATAAACCACTACTGAATTTGTAGATCATAAACCCCTACTGTATTGGTAGATCATAAACCACTACTGTATTGGTAGATCATAAACCACTACTGAATTTGTAGATCATAAACCACTACTGTATTGGTAGATCATAAACCACTACTGTATTGGTAGATCATAAACCACTACTGTATTGGTAGATCATAAACCACTACTGTATTGGTAGATCATAAACCACTACTGAATTGGTAGATCATAAACCACTACTGTATTGGTAGATCATAAACCACTACTGAATTTGTAGATCATAAACCACTACTGTATTGGTAGATCATAAACCACTACTGAATTTGTAGATCATAAACCACTACTGTATTGGTAGATCATAAACCACTACTGAATTGGTAGATCATAAACCACTACTTAATTTCAACAAAAACAAAGTCAATAATGCTAGGATAACAAAATTTGCCTCAATGTTACAAGATTATAAATTTGAGATTAAATCAGTCTAGGGAGTGGATAATCATTTGCCACACATTTTATCCAGAATGATTGATAACAAATAGAAATACAGTAGTTTAAACACATCATTTAAACACAATAGAGATTTAACAATTTGTTCATAATTTTTGGGTACAAGTTAAGCAACAATTTTGTTTTTATGTACAATTAAGAAATATATTACTATGAAGTAATGGTATTTTGAGATGAAATAGAATATGTTCCAGAACTATATGTTGACGACTGCGAGATCCTGTGGGTAAAAATGAAACTAAAGGGTAGACGCACACTTTATGTTTGTGCCTATTACCGACCAAACACAGCAGATGAACCAAGCCTGAGGAGGTTTGAGGTATCGCTTCACAGAGCAACACAGTCAAAGAACGCTTTTCTCCTTATAAGGGGGGGGGGATTTTAACTTTCCTGGTTGGAATTGGCAGATTCCTGCCTTGAAGCCCAAGTCCCCATACCCTGTTCTACACTCAGAATTCATGGAGATAATTAACAACCATGGACTGGAACAGCTGGTTAAAGAACCCACGAGGGGGGAAAACACTCTTGATCTATTCCTCACCAATTGTCCACATCGTGTCCCAAAAGTTGAGGTCATGCTCGGGATTTCGGACCAAAGCATTCCTTATTGTGAATTTCAGGTCAACATACTAAAAATGATACAAATAATTCAAGAAATCGAAATTTATGACAAAGCAGACTGGGATGGCCTAAATATTGTAACCACAGAGCTAGCTCAAACATGCAGGGGATTCAAGGTACAGCGACAACAGAAGAGCTGTGGGTGAAGTTTAAGACTACAATCACTGATGCAGTGAAGAAATTCATACCACACAAAATATCAAAACCTAGGATAAATCAGCCATTGGTCACGGCTGAAATCCGTAGGCTCATCCACAGGAGAGATCGCCAATACAAAGGTATGAAGAAAAATGGCTCGACTGAACTGAGAGAGGAGGTACTGAGACTACACCGAACAATTCAACGCTTATTGCGTAGATAGTATTGAAGCTACATGAACGGCATCTTCTCAGAGGTAGACAACTCAACCAAGGATGTCAAGAACAAGCGCTTCTGGAGCTATGTGAAGCACCAAAAGTCTTCAAACGCTTGAGTTTCCCCCTTGAGGTGGGATGGCCAATTGACATCTGACCCAAAAGCACAGGCGGGGATACTCAATCAGCAGTTCCAGTCGGTCTTTTGTGACGGTAGAGAGAACTCTGAGACTGAGTTCCTTCTGAAGACCAAAATGATGAACAGAGCCTACCCTGTCATTGAAGATATCCAGATATCAGAACAAGGTGTGTTTGCCCTCCTCAATACCATTAACCCTTACAAAGCATGTGGTTCTGACAACATCAAACCACGAGTGCTCAAAGAATTAGCCAAAGAAATCGCTCCTGCACTGACAATCCTCTTCCAATTCTCATTATGCACAGGACATGGTCCAGCAGACTGGAGAAGAGCGCATGTCACTCAAATTTACAAGAAAGGGGAGCATTCCGACCCTGCCAACTATCATCCGATATCCCTCACCAGCGTGGTCTGCAAACTGTTAGAGCACATAATCGTAAGCACTGTCATGAATCATCTTGAAAGCCAAAATATACTCAATGACCGTCAACATGGCTTCCGAGTCAATAGATCATGTGAGACCCAGCTTCTCGAATTTGTAGAAGACCTGATGACCTAACTGGAGAAACTCAAGCAGACTGACCTGCTAGAAATGGACTTCGCAAAAGCATTTGACCGTGTGAATCATAGTTTGCTTCTACACAAATTCCAGAGATATGGGATTCAAGGAACCACTAAAACATGGATCTCTAGCTTCCTCAGCCACCGACGCCAAGCAGTACTGGTGGGCTGTACAAGCTCCTCCTTGGTCAATGTGAAGTCAGGGGTCCCCCAGGGATCAGTCCAGGGCCTCTGTTTGTTCCTAGCATACATTAATTACCTACCCGAGAAACTGACATCACAGGCAAGAATGTTCGCAGCTGACACTGCAGTGTATAGGACGATCGTCAACAGATCTGACCAGGACCACCTACAACAGTATCTCAATTTGTTAGCTGAGTGGGAGATAAGCTGGGACATGGAATTTCACCCTGCCAAGTGCCAGACACTATCAGTCTCTAGAAGTTGAACTCCTCTACACTACCAATACGAACTGCATGGTTATATGCTTGAGCCAGTTTCCTCCGTAAAGTACCTGGGTGTTACCATTCAAAGAGAGGTCTGCTGGGACGAACATATTAATAATGTATGTAACCAAGCAAACAAGTCCCTAAGGTTCTTAAGACGAAATCTAAAGATTGGCAACTCCTGTGTGAAAGAAAGAGCATATAAAGCCTTTATCCGTCTGATTTTAGACTATCCATCTTCAGTCTGGGACCCATTTACCCAGAAGAGCGTTGACAGGTTGGAGGCGTTCCAGCGACGAGCAGCACGCTTTGTCCTAAACCACTACAGGAATACCTCTAGTGTTGGCAGCAGGCTAGAAACACTAGGCTGGTCACCATTGGAGAAACGACGACGACAATCCAGGCTCTCAATGATGTACAAGATAAATAATGGGCTGATCCGTTCAGTATTAAACAGTAACTCGTCCCTCTCCCCAATAGACAGCGACGAGGCCATGACAGGCAATTCAGGTTCCTACCAGCAAGAAGCCAGTATAGGAGCTGCTCATTCCTGCCCAAGACAATCAGGGACTGGAACAATCTTTCAAAAGGAACGGTTGAGGCGACAACACTAGACACATTTGTGTCTATTGCCTCCAGCCTTCAAACACCTAGTGCATGATTTCCTCATCAACACCAGTAACAGAGACATTTCAAATCGCATCTACATGCACAGGAGCAAAATGATCAATGCATTGATCGTAGGCCCTTAAGATATAGAAGAACAAGAACATGTCATAATTCTTAAATAATAGAGTGTACATAATTTGACTTTGCAGTTATTAATGATAACAATGATGAAATTCATTAACTATTGTTGGTGATATTATAGCTTGTAATTCTTGATTGTGATATAAAGTAAGACGTTTAATTTATGATGTTGATAGTTATTTTACTTGGATTATAAGTAATAATTTAAAAGGTTGCTTCAAGTTTTTAAAAAAATATCGAGGGAGGGTGTCACAGAGCTAAGTTGAGATAAGGGAGTTAAGTGAGATAGAATTTGGACTTATAATTTATAGAGTATGGAACTTGGGAAGACGGACCAATCAGAGAAGAGAAAGAGAAGAGGAGATGAGAATAAAGGATGAAATCATTGCGGTTGTTATAAGTATAAGTATATAATATACTAGCGAGTACCCGGCATGCGTTGCAATGCCACTAAAGGAAAGAAAGTGTTTGCATGTTATGTTTCTTCAAGAGCTTTTAAATACTCAAAGTTTTTCTTGTTTTTTCATCTGGTATATACACGAATAAATCAGAAGATTTTTCGACGCGAGAGCAGGCCACATACATCTGTCCATGGGCGAAGCATGGGTTTTCCAAATTTAGTCCCCAAACTTGTAGCGATTGTGTCTGTGCTTTGTAGATAGTCATTGTAGACGCGTGTCGTATCGGAAACTGTAGACGTTTGAATTCAAATGGCATATCTGTTGGAATCATTGGGGTGAATGGCAAAAGTACATCACATAGTTTAAATTTTCCATTTAAAATAGTTACTTCAATGGAACCAATTGCAGAAGATTCATTTGAAAAAATGTACCGTACCTAATGCTTCGATATCAACGTGCGTTTCACGTTGCAAATCAAGAGCGAAAAGTTTGTTTGCAGATCGATTCCGAGAGGTCATTCCCAACTCATGAATCATCAATCGATATGAATAGTTTTTCATGGCACTGTCTTTCTTATTCGAATTTCTCAATTTGATGTCAAAATGATATCCATCTTCTCCTTCCCAAAATAAAATAGGATATTGCGATCAAACGTATGAGCGATGAGTTTCTGAGACTCGCTGAACATCAACACTTCTGCGATGAAGAATTATATCACTTGAGTTAAATTCTTTGCCAACTATAATGATCGCCACTTCATCAATTGATGGTGCATTGTATTGTCGTTCATATTGGCCGACAGGTCTGCTCTAACTATGACTTTGTATTCATCAGTCGGCATCTTTTCAAGTGCAACTCTATACATTTGAATGTCGTTGTGTTGCAAAAATAACGTTTGCATTGCAGCGACAATTTCTCGTTTAGTGCCCATATTGATATGACAACGTTGATCGATTTGCTCATCAGTATTCCCCATGAAATCATTTGAAGACATTTGTGATCTGTGTTTGGCATTGGCATCAGAGATCCTACACGATGGTAAATTTCGCCTTTCACTTTACTTTAAATGTTGGCATGTAATTCTCGCGCACGATACTTGTTGCACCGAACGATGTCATTTGGAAACATGAATTGCATTTGCGTATGTTTTCCAAGAAATGTTTCGATTGGCTATTGTCACCTGATACCAACAATGATAATGGTTTTGATGGTGAATGTAATTCACCAAGAAATGTTTCGATTGGCTATTGTCACCTGATACCAACAATGATAATGGTTTTGATGGTGAATGTAATTCTCACACGTTAGGATCTCCCATCTTTTTACATGAAAACCTCGCACAATAGGTACGTTCATTGTTGGCAGGAGATTTCCAGTTGTATAGTTTCTCATTTATTTATAAATCGTAAATTCCAGCGGTAAAAAATGACCATAGTTCTATATCTACGCTGTCAAGTGTGTTATTTAATTACTTGAGAAACCATCGATTGGTGTAAAATGTAATTATATAACACAAAACAACTCTGAAAATATAAGACTCTATTCAAGAAATACTCTTAGTTGAAAAAAAAAACGCGATTTCGATGTCAATTCCGATTCTAAAATGCGTCACAAAATTCAAGCTTATTTATACACATAACAAAAATACTCTCTACACTAAAAATGTAAAAGCGTGTTTTCTCTGCTTTACTATAAATGTGTCATTTGTTCAAGGTTGGTAGTGTTGATATCTTCGTTATAAATTATATTGATGAAGCTAATTTAAGAAATAAATTGAATTTAGGGTCCCCAGCCCTAATTGGAATATTGTACAATGGATGTACTAAATTTGAAAAATTTCCCGGCGGATTCAGCTATTTCCACACATGCAATAGCTCTGTTTGAAATTATAGTTACAAAGCTCTTAGAAGAATATATGAAATTAGGGTCACTGGCCGAAACGGAATATTGTAAAATGTTTTTTTCTAATTTAGAAACATTTTCAGTAGTGCGCATTTCACTTGACCCAGTTTGATCACAATCGAATGCATGGTATAGAAATGCATACTATAATTATATAGATAATAGAAGTGTGGAAAACGAATTTAAGACCCCCCTCCACAAATGGAATATTGTAGAATTGTTGTATTACTTCAGAAACCTACTTAATATGTCACACAATCAATTTAATGTCACTATTTGTATTTGATTAAAAAGCTATCCATTCATACTTTAGCTCTGTTTGAAATTATAGTTGTATAGCTTAAAATTATAGTTGTATAGCTTATATAGAAAAAACGAACATAGGACCCCTGGCTAAAAACGGAGTATTTTAAAATGGTTGTAATCATTTAAGAAACCTTTGCAGTCGGGCGCGCGCACAACATCTCTCTAAAATTTTATCGCATTGTAATAATGTAGAGGAGCGCATACGGAAATTATTTTTTATAAAGCTCCTAATGTAAGGAAAAAAACACGAATTTGGGGCGATTGCAAAAAAAAAAAACGGAATTTTTCAGTAGAGTTATAATGGCTTAGAAAAATGCTCTGGCTTATGGACAACAACTCACCTCAGTTTTATCGCAAGCGCTTCAATGATGTAGGAGCGCATGCGGTTTGAAATTATATTTATATAGCTCATTTTGTAAGAAACAAACATAGGGCCACTGGCTCAACACTGAATATTTTAAAACAGTTATAGTAATTTAAGAACCTTTGTGGGCGATAGACCAACATCTCACTAAATTGTTATCGCATTCTGAAAAATGGTATAGGAGCGCATAGAAAATTATTTTTTACAAAGCGCATAAAAGAAAAAAATAAGAATTTGGGTCAACGGCCCGAAACGGAATATTCTAAAAGTGTTGTAATGAATAATTATGTTTATAGATAACAACTCGACAAAGTTTTGTCGCAATCGCGTGAATGGTGCAGGAGCGCATACAGTTTGAAATTATATTTATATAGCACGTATAAGAAAAAAACGTAAATAAGGCAGCTGGCTAAAATTGGAATATTTTGAAAAGTTTATAATATTTTAAAAACCTCTGCGGCCGTGCTTCAACATCTCACCAAAGTTTTAAGTTTTATTGCAATCGAATAAATGGCGTAGGAGCGCATATGAAAATAATTTTTTACAAAGCTCATATCACAAAAAACACGAATTAAGGGCCAACGGCCGAAAACAGAATGTTTTTAAAAGTGTTTAAGTAAAACAGTAAAATGCACTGGCGCATGGACAACATCTCACAAAGTTTTGTAGCAATCGCATGATTGGTGTAGGAGCACATACGGTTTGAAATTATATTTATATAGCTCATACAAGGGAAAACGAATGTGAGGGCCCTGGCTCAAAAATGAATACTTTAAAACGGTTGTAATGATTTAGAAACCTTTATAGAGATACTTGCAACATGTCATTAAAGTTTTATTGGAATCGGATAAATGGCGTAGGAGCGAATATGAAAATTATTTTTTACAAAGCTCATATTAGAAACAAATTCGAATTAAGGGCAAACGGCCGAAAACGGAATGTTTTCAAAAGTGTTTAAATAACACAGTAAAATGCACTGGCGCATGGACAACAACTCACTAAGTTTTGTAGCAATCGCATAATTGTTGTAGGAGCGCATACGGTTTGAAAATATATTTATAATGCTCATATAAGGAAAAACGAATGTGAGGCCCCTGGCTCAAAACTAAATAATTTAAAATGATTTAAAAAATTTAGAAATGTTTATAGACATACTGGCAACGTTTCACCAAAGTTTTATATGAATCGGATAAATGGCGTAGGAGCGCATGTGGAAAATATTTTACAAATCTCATATAAGAAAAAAACGAATTAAGGGCCAACAGCTAGGAACGGAACACTAGATAAGGTTTTTAATACTTCAGTTAAATGGCTGGTTTAATGGAAAACAACTTTTTAAAGTTTTGTTGCAATCGCATGAATGGTGTAGGAGCGCATACGAGACATACAGACATACAGACATACAGACAGACATACAAACATTCATTTTTATATATATAGATTAATTAGTTGATAAGATAATGAATAGGTTATGATTATGATAATAATAATAATAAAGTTCATTTAAAAAACACGCTTCATCCCCAAAGGCTCGAAGCGCGATACAAAGTCAACAAAAAACCTATCTATAATTCACCACATTTAAAACAAACACAACACTACAAAAACTAATTACAAGCATACAATATCAAAGTCTTTCTAGCCATTTCAACCCGGAGCAACACAACAACACATGGAAAATAAGGTAGACAATCATCCCAGAAGGTATTTGCGAAATAGATGTGTCTTTAGATCTGTTTTAAAGGACTCCAGTGTCTGGTTGTTTCTAAGATCGACAGGAAGGGCGTTCCAAATTGTTGGACCAGCAAATGCGAAAGTGCGCTTTCCGTAAGTCTCAAGGCAAACACGTGGTGTCGAGAGTTTGCCACTATCGGATGAGCGGAGCTCTCTACTGGGTACATAAGGCGTCAGCAGCTCTTTCAGATAGGACGGCGCCAGGTCATGTAAGCAGCGGTAGCACAAAGTTGTGATTTTGTACTCTATGCGAGCACGCACCGGCAGCCAATGCTACTCTCTCAGAAGTGTTTTTGCATGGTCGAATTTGTGTTTGCGGAGAACTATGCGAGCCGCATTATTCTGTGCTATTTGAATTTTATCCAGGAGCATAGCTGGAAGACCCACCATGAGAGCATTGCAATAGTCCATGCGTGATAGCACAAATGCAGACATCAGCCTCTTTGTTGTATCAATTGTTAGGAAGGGCCTGATTTGACTAATCCTGCGCAGCTCTAGAAAAATCGCCCTGCATAGCATGTTAATATGACTTTCAAAAGTTAGTCTTCTATCTAGGTAGACACCCAGGTACCGCACTGTTTGAGCTAACTCAATACGCACACCTGAGAGAGTAATGGATGTAGTGTTATTTGCAGATTTCTGCTTCTATTCTGTGTAATACTGAGCAGCTGAGGGAACTGAGAAGTGATCACAGATTGATGAAGTTGTGTATCGTCCGCGAACATGTGATACAACATGTCAAACTGCCTGATCTCTGCACCCAGGGGCTGAATGTACATCGTGAAAAGCATCGGGCCTAGGACCAAGCCCTGGGGTACTCCGAATTCGAGATTAGATTTCTTCGAGGTCAAGCCGTTTGAAATAACTGACTGGACCCAATTAGTCACATACGATCGGAACCAACACAGGACGGTATCAGTGAGACCGAACGTTTGTTGCAGACGCTGGAGCAGTATGCCGTGGTCGAGCGTATCGAAAGCTGCCGATAAATCGAGTAAAGACAAAATCGATACCTTGCCCTCATCACAAGACGACAGAAGGTCGTTTACGACGCGCAACAGAGCTGTCTCAGGAGAGTGATGCACCATGTATGCTGATTGGAATGGTTCAAACAAGTCAAACTGAGTGAGGTGATCCAGGAGTTGGCGGAGAACGACTTTTTCTAAGATTTTAGAAATAAATGGTAGATTTGAGATGGGGCGGTAATTTTCCATCACATTTGGGTCAAGATTTGATTTCTTTAATAATGGAGTGACGATCGCCTCTTTAAAAGATGATAAAACAATACCAGTAGCTAAGGACTGATTTATGATATAAGTGATGATGGGGACTATTTCATCCAGACATTCATACAAGAGACTGCTGGAAGAGGGTCAAGCGAACAGGACTTTCTTGGGGTATTAGCGATATTATTGGGGTATTATGATAAGTATTCTCTATTTGTGATTATAATTGCTTATTTGTGAGTGTGTATTAATAATAAATGATAGTCACTATTTTTCACTGAACTCCACAACGCCTCTGTTGTTGATAGATATGTTAGTAGTAATTAGAATTGTGTGATCTGTGTGCACTGTAAGTGAATATAGACAAGACACCCCCAAACAATTTAATATCTTCCAGTACACATCTGAAATATACCGAGCACGACAGCATTCAAAACTGCACCCCGAACACATTTCTTTAAACTCTACTACTCTGACTGACTCGCCCCCTGACAAATAAACGATGCTGCTGGGTAGCCGTCCATGGCTTGACATGTACATTTTTTTTGAGTGCTTGGAGTGAATATACATTTGTTTTATTTTATTTAATTGAAATATTTTTTTTAAAGTTCATAATTATGTTTATTAAATTGTATAAACTTCGTGGAAAACACAACCGTAGGATTGTAAACTGCAATATATTAATACTCCATTGATAATAATAATAATAATACTATTAAAATAGATGATAACACACACCATTTATATTATTGCTATATCAGACTTCTTAATATGACTTGGAAAGAAAATATCATATACTTTAATGTTATTTACATTATTTATATCACACATATTAAAATGACACCATGTAAAGTTATTTTTGGCAAAGTATCAACTTAATGTGTGCATACCTTCGTTACACCACGGAGGCTGTTTGGGTCCGGCACATCCCTGGACACATAAACCAGTGTCTCTCAGGCACGACTGGTTGTTGCATAGATCACACGGCAGACACTCAAGACCCCACGTGCCGGGTGCACATTCTAGAAGGTAATTCACACGTGGCCTTAGGCAATACTATAACCATAAGATTTCTCAACAGCGTGTTAGGCTAAATGTACACCCCAGCTACACATACAAAAAAAAACCCCGTTAGTTCGAAAATAAGTGCTATGCTAGAATTGACGAGCAGATAAGTATGGTTATGAACTCCCTTTCAACAGAATGACATTGCGCACAATGATAGTCGATAGTCCTGCAACTCTTAAAGAAACCCTCACTTGATCCAAACACACATTCAAGAATTACCGCCCCATGAGCAATCTCTCCTTTCTCTCAAAAATCATAGAAAAACTCATACTCTCTCAGCTCTCTGGCTATCTTCATTCTCGCAATCTCTATCCTTCCTCTCAGTCCGCCTACCGACTTGGTCATAGCACAAAAACAGCACTGGTCCGAGTCATGAGCGACCTCCTGCACGTGATGGACGATGGCAAACTCTCTATTCTCCCTATGTTAGATCTCTCTGCTGCATTTGATACCATTGACCACCAGATTCTTCTTGACCGCCTTCATCTTTCTTTCGGACTTACTGGCTCAGCTTTAAACTGGTTTCAATCATATCTTTCTGACAGAACTTAAACAGTCTTTTATTCCAACCGCTCTTCCAAACCTCAGCCCTGCCTATTGGAGTTCCTCAAGGATCGGTCCTTGGGCCGGTCCTTTTCATCCTCTACACTAAACCTCTATCATCTCTTATTAGCCACCATTCAATCTCCAGTCAATTCATTTGCTGATGACACTCAAATCAGTGGCTCTTGCTTTCCTGATCAACTTGATGCCATAATTCTTCGCATACAGGAGTGGGTGAACAACGTAAAGCGTTGGATGACTTGCATCAAAATGAACCTAAATGATGATAAAACGTAAATCCTTCTCATCCACTCTCAAAACAATCCTCTCCTTCCATCCGCTCCTTCTTCTATATCTTTTGGCAACTCTGACATCACACTCTCTTCCTCTGCCAGAAACCTTGGAGTCACGCTTACAGACACCCTCTCCATGGACAAACATGTCCAGGAACATATGCAGATCTGCATATAACGAAATTAGAAAAATCAGCAGCATTAGACAACTCCTCTCCTTTGATGCCACAAAAACTCTCGTCTCTTCCCTCATTCTTTCAAAATTTGAATACTGTAACACTCTCCTAGCAGGCATTCCTCAACACCACATAGACAAACTTCAGAAGGCACAGAACTCAGCATGCAGACTCATTATTAAATCAAAGAAACGTGACCACATTCAACCACTTATGCGGCAACTCCACTGGCTTCCAATATCCTCTCACATCAAGTACAAGTCTGCCAATCTATGCTTCAACTCGTTCACTGACCCTCACTTTCCTGTCTAGCTCTCTGAACTGTTGCTTCCTTACATCCCCACAAGTCAACTACGCTCTTCCATTGACAATAGAACCCTCTCAATCCCAAGAACCAAAACTAAGACCATCAGTGAACGCCCCTTCTACTTCAATGCGCCCACGTTCTGGGACCAGCTTCCCTTCCATATCCGTTATTGTGAAACTTCGTCCACTTTCAAAAAGTCCCTTAAAACCAATCTGTTTAGGTCCGCCTATGACCTGTGATGCACCCTCCTTGCCCTGCCTCATTTTCTGTCTCTGGTTGATCCTGTAGTATAGGCCTAAACGTGCCAAAGTGTCCTCGTTTTATATTGTTTCTATAGTATAATAGTTACTATCCTAGTGTTTCATTTTTATTTTAGTTAGTTTACATGTTTTTAATAATTGTAAATCGCTTAGAGCTTTAAGGTAAGCACTATATAAAAATGCCAAAATAAAAAAAAAAAATAATGCCGATTGCTCCAAAAGTGAACGTATTTAAATTAAGCATTTAATTTCCCTTTTATTGGTAAACAGTTGCTATCCAAAAAGTATCTTTCTAAAACCCTGTTTTACAATTTCATGCAAATTACACTATTTTCTCTCTCAAGAATGAAAACTTCCAAACTATATATATATATGTTTTTTTTTTATATAGAGTGTGACAAACCTCCATAAGTTTCCACTTAGTATCAAGTCTTAATATACATACATTTCTCATCAATTGTATTTAATGACTAAAATCTCCACTACGCACAACGTAAGATATATTAAATGTGTTTAAATGCTAAAATCCTCTCTTCACACAATATAAGAAATTGTTGTGTGCCTTAAATGCTAAATTTTTAGATTTACACTTTTTACGTTATGTTAAGTGTGTCTTAAAGTATAAAATCTCAAATTCGCACAATGTAAGACATATTATGTTAAGTGTCTCTCACCTCCAAAAATCTCCACTTCGCATAGTGTAACAAATTTGTTTGCTTCCCCTGACCTAGTATGTGTCTGTTGTATCTTGGTTGTTTTAACAGTATCTCTCCACCATGAGACCGTTAAAACGCTGTAAATCAAACAGTGCGTGTTGACTGTCTCGTCTCTGTAGTTAAACACAACATCGTCTCTGTCATTTTGGCTTTCAAGCTCAAAACCATTGAGTCGTTCTCCTGTAAATTAGAAGTGCATAACTCGGAAATAAAGTGACCCGATTTTCACCAAACCATTTTTTGCTAAAACGTAAACATACAAATAAATAAACTATGTTTTTGTATAATCCCTTACTTTGAACAATTTTTAAATATTTTTTATTAATAATCTAATGACACACCAACTTTTACACAGGATATTTATTTCATTAAAAATATGTTCACACATCTATCTATTTATATAATTCGCAAGCAAAGGTCAAACAAGACGGGTAAAACACAACGCAGGCTATTTATTGATTTGCCAGCGTCTGGATCGATAATGTGTTCACTAAAATATAATTACCGATAACTACGTTATATATGATATATACATATATATTTTAAAATGCAATCACGTTTTGTGTGTAATATTTTATTTTCGGAAATAAAATCGTCTCAATTTAAATATTGTGTAAAAAATATTCGGTTTAAAAGTGGTTGGGACAAGAGAATATTAATATTGTTCATGTACTTGAAATAAAATGTGTGCAGTGAAAAAAAAAAGGGGGGGGGTAGGGGTGTAGCAAATATTGGGATTATTTTAAACGTGCGTTACATGAGACTTGAGTTGATGTTTTGTCAAGTAACTTTACTAGATGGGAAGTTCGCGCATTGCTGTCGCCAATGTTTGACGGCTATATCTAGTATATTTATTATTCGCCAGCAAACGTTAAAAAAAAGACGAGTCAAACACTCCGCATGCTATTTATAGATACGCCAGAGCATGGTTCAATAAAATGTTCAATAGTGCGTAAAATATTCCGGTAATTCCCGATAACAACGCTATTTATATATATTAATAATGCGATTGTCTTTCCTGCGTAATATTTTTTTTTTCGGAAATGAAATCATCTGAATTTTATTATTGTGTCAAAAGTATTCGATTTAAAAGTTGTTGGGATATGATAATATTAATATAGTTCATGAGCGTTAAATAACATTTTTTCAGTGACGTATCATGTGATACGGGGTGTAGCAAATATTTATGATTTTTTTTTTTAAATGTGCGTTAATTGAGTTCATGTTTTGTCAAGTAACTTTACTAGATGGGAAGTTTCACGCATTGCTATCACCAATGTTTGGCCGGCTATATCTAGTTTAAAATATTACACATCAAAATCATTTGCAATATACTTACTAATGTATTTGTAGTGCAATTATCAATAATTTTTTGTTTTTGAAATAAGTTACATTATTTTACTTGCATGTTTCTCTTAAAAAAACTGGAAAAATCTGATTTTGAGGGGGGGGGGAAGGGGCTAGATTAAGAAGGTTAAGATAATTCATATTGTGCTGTCATAGGCCACAAATACATGTCCCAAGTTTCAGCTCAATTTGTGCACGGGGAATAGGTCAAATAATAGACCCAAGATTTGTTACACGTCCTGCCGGAAATAAAAAAAACAAAGTATACACACGAACAAAAGCAAACTAAATACAATGGATTTAGAAAGAGTATTTCAATTTAGAATTTAAACAAGCATAAACAAATTTTTTAAAAAAGAAGATAATCTTGACTCCCAATTGTACAGTGGGCTTACCAGTCACATCGGCTCTGTTGTACAGAAGGTATCGTGTGACCTGGTAGCTGTGTTTAAAGGTCACTTTCCAAAACGGGACAGGCTCGTCGCCCGATGTATGTGTGCACGGTTGAATATCAAAATTTTGACCAGTTAAACCGTCGACAGCCAAGGAAGCACCAAAACTCTGGTAGTTACTGCTCTGGGACGCATTCTGTTTAAGAGCTATGTTTCGTCCTGTCACAACCAAACATAGTATGGATCGAGAAAATTGCGTCATTACCATTGTAATTTTATTTAATTATTCGTCTAGATACTTACGTTATTTAAGTCCATCTTAAATATCAGCGATATCCAGCAATCTAACAGGGACCACATTGTTTTAACTTCTCATTAACTCAATTTACTTAAGAAAACATGCGTACAAGTAATGCACTATACACGTTTCCTAATAAGCGCTAAAACCCAATCCAGCTATGCTATCGCCCAGAAACATATTCATTGTTTATGTCCATTCCTCTTTTACAATGCAGATTTATTGCAACAAAAATTTCCGAATCTGTAAAAAAAACATCGTAATGCAGAAAAATGCACTGGTGGTATTCTTAAGAACCGATATTGGCAATTCTTGGAAATTGGATGTAGTGATGTATCAATGTTTGCATTTTATTATATGTATAAACAGAGAGAGAGAGAGAGAGAGAGAGAGAGAGAGAGAGAGAGAGAGAGAGAGATAGAGAGAGATTGTCCTTTCACTGATATATTCGGATTTTGGAAGATTTCCCATGAACTGGCTGGTGTAAAATCTCAGTCCTTCTCGTATTGATGTTAAGGCCTCAGTTGTCGCATGTCTTAACAAAACGATCAAGTATTTGATTACATTTTTAATTTCGATATTTAAAAAAAAAATGTTTTTCTTTGTGATCACCAAATAGGTGGATTCAATAAACAGTTCCTTAAATTTTGTCGTGTCTTTTTTTTTCTTCTAATATTAAAAGTCCTCGGTCTGACCTGTTTCTGGTAATAATGTTGTCATTTGTGTTAAGAAAATCATAAGAGTCGCTCTTGACATTTATTCCTGGAGTTGGACTGCTTCAAATATTATGTAAGTTGCAAAATTTTACTCAATGGAATGCATACTGGCTTTCGAGAAGTATTGACATGTGTAGATGTAAAAAATAAGTACAACAAGGTCATTATAAATCATTAAATAGAGAAATGCCTTGAAAGCTGTCATAAGTTTAGAGACCGACTTTTATCTTATATTTGATCATTATATTTATTCCTTGTTTTTGTTGAACAACTTTATCATATTTCAATGACGACTCTAATAGCTCTGTCAAGTTTTCTGTAAGTATGTTGCCTGTGGGTTTGTAGATTTCAGCAGTTTCTTGGCGCTTTTTTTTAAGGAGAGCTATCGGATTTCATTCTAAACTTCATACTAATTTGGACATTTCGAATCTCAACTTTTGCAACCGCTTTTAGCAGCTGGACATTTAAGGAGTGGACATAAATGGTGTTGGCAAACATTTCTAAAATCTGCCTCTTGTCTCTCATTAGCTGTACGCCACTTTGTTAAGGATGGGAAAGCATTCTCATTAGCTGTACGCCACTTTGTTAAGGATAGGAAAGCATTCTCATTAGCTGTACGCCACTTTTTTAAGGATAGGAAAGCATTCTAAGGTTTCTTATATGGCATCGTTAAAATATTTGGTATTATGACGATCGGCCTAGCCCTAAATTTAATCAGCTTTCCTGTTGAGCAATTAGTCTTATATTTCAAGAATTTTCTTTTGGACTTTCAGTTCATTTGTATTTACATTGGGAAAGGATAATTTTAAACAGATCAAGAAAAAATGCGTGTCAAATTTGTTTGGATGATAAAAATCCATTTCAAAACACTTTGGAAACGTATCAAATATTTACAGACTCAAAATGCATTCAATTTTTTTTAAGGAAATTGAAAGAATCCGTAAGAAAAAAATCATATATAATGACAAACCTCCATTCACATATACAGAGCATAATCTTTTGACGATGCTATCGTTCAGTTCTAGTTGTACAATAGGATTATTTATTTTGCAGTGGACCTCTAAGGTCAGTTGAGAATTAGTGAAAATCTTCTGATCCGTGCACTCGATGATTGACGAGGACGATGTGCCTTTGAACGTTAAATTAACGAAACTGTTTGCCTCTGAGGAGAAATACACAATCATAATTTTAAATATGTATTTGTTATTTTTAAATGATTTTAAGAGTATCAAGTAAAACAAATACTTGAAAAAACCAAAGTCAAAAGAACAAATATGCAAAAATACATAAAAATCAATCAATCATTCAGTTAATATGGTCTGCATGACATACATTCACATCAAAACCACTGACCTAGTGACTTTAAAGTGAACTGTAGCCATGTAAAGACCTGTTCAGTTGGCAAGGTTATAACTATAACTTCGAGATTAAGGTCAACGTTACAAGTAGTATCGAGGTTATCCTCCAGCCATGAAATCGATGATTGAATCGGATGTGTCTTGATCGTGACATTGGGTGCAGTGGCTAAATTCTCTAGAATATAAAAATATATGTAATAAAAAATGTTTTGTTCTTGTACTTGTTTGTTGATATACTAGAAAACAAATGTGTAGTTGTCGTAACTTGCTATTAAATACTTGCGAAACAAAAAATGAATGAAAACCTTCTTATGTAATTGACTAGCCAATGTCTTTATTTCTAACCTTGTCACAGATAGAACGTAATGTCTACTTAGGACAGTAGAAACAATGTTTAAATTAGGAATACGTTGATTTTAGTTACGATGTTTACGTAGTTTCTAAGTGCGATGGTTAGTAAGATAATTATATTCACTTGTAGGTAGAATTGTAGATGAAATGATAACGTAATTTATATGTAGGATTGTAGATATGAAAATGTCTTATTTTCTACTTTGCATTTTAGAGAACATTTTTACAAAATTCGAGGTATATAAGATGTTTGTATAATATGTAAGTAGGACGTTAAATAAGATGTAGGATGGTTGGTAATAAATTTGTTTTGCAAAAACATGTTCCATGTGTCATATTCACTAATCAAAATATGATATTCGCGATTTTAAAAAAAAAGTCATGACTTGAGCACCAAGCACTGGCCAGTATGTAGATGATCTGGCTGACTGTTTCATGCGATGATTCCAAAATATCCTGTATGCATGATTTGGAGAACCTGAGCTTGTAGTGTTTTTGTACCAAAGTTCTTGAACCATCAAATACACAATTTGACTCCATGGAGAGTGAGTCTTGAATATATTTAAAAGCTCATATATTAGCTGCATCCATGTTCAAAAGTACTTTATTTGCAGATGACGGCCACAACATTATTGATTGTCTTTTTTAGACACGTATATATTTTCCCATAAAGTCATTGACTGTCTTCTTACGACATTTTCAACTCCTCCCAAAACACATTGACCTTTGTCTACTTACGATATTGACATCCTGGTCCAAACCATCGTCTATCGCAATAAGGGGACTGTCCGACACACCCACCGGTTGAATTGCATGAGCTGACACAGTGGCACTTGAAGTCACAGTTGAGTCCATACCAGTCGGGGCCACATGCTAAAGTTTGAGAATTAAAAACAAAATGAAAAGAAAAACTTGCGTATGTACGTATGCGCCACAGGACAATTCAACCGAGTGCGATAAGTTTCTTTTGTGAGTTGATATACATTATGAATTATTACACACATTTTACAATATTCTGTTTGGAGACCGGGCACTAACTTTTTTTTCTTCATATTGCATCACTAGTAGCAATGCCTGTCGTCGTTTGCAATGGACGCAGATTCTGGACCTATCCCATGCACCATAGCATGTCTATTAATCACCAAACTTGTTCCGTCTTTGTTTTGCTAACTGCCAGTGTCACCTAGCAATCTTGGTTTCATCAGCACAAGATCGATTTTGATTAGCTTCGTTCAATGGTCCCTGCCAACCTCATCTAAGACTTCGCACTAAATCACTGCCTTGAGCCCAGTGGAAACCAGTGTTACATCATGGCGGGATATGGCACTATCTCCAGTATGGAGATATGTTGGCTCACAGTCATCCAAAAAAGGTTGGTCGTAAGCTTGACTCTTCTAAAGAGCGGCTTAAGTCTTTTGTACCAGGATAGCCCATATCTACAAGTCAGCGTTAAACTCCCCTGCTATGATTCGATATTTAAAGAAGGCTTTGCCGTGCAATGGTAGGTACAATGTGTTTCAATGTGTTTTATAAATATTGCTAATGGTAAAGAACTTACCAACTAATCCTACTCTAAGTATCAGAGTATATGTCCCACTAATGTAACTGGTCCGCTGTGAGAGTGTTTCGCACAAGTGTTACTAGCCCTCAACACTTTAAGCAAGTTAAGCTGTTTTCTTAAAAAGTCCGTGATATGCAATGTGTACTTTACAGTTACGTCTACTGAAATAGATCTACGCCCACTTCCCAACAGTGGAATAAATTGGTGATTTCGGGTATTTTCTACCTGACCACGCTGCAGTTAAGTGCATAACTACTGATTGTTGGGATATGACCAGCGACACATTTGCTAGTACCACCAGCAGCAACAACGGCTATACTGGGACTGAGCCCCGTCACCGACCTGCCGGGGAGTTGGGGATTCGAGTTACCCCTGCTTAGATTAATGTCGACTTTACTTGATTGCCATATAATTGTATAATGTCTGGGCTCTATTGTAATACCTTCATCCAGAGAGAAATTACCGAAGTAATCCATCTCCTTCACCTTGGGAGACAGATGTAGTGATGTTAGTTTTTTTTTTTATTCTTGGGTAGTCTGTTCTACCTAAATGGTCGGTCACGTAATGTACAGGCAAAGCTCTAGCGGGAACCGCCGAGGCGGCACTTTTACCAAAAGAGAGCTACTGGATGGTTTGAGCAATCTCTACATGTATGTTAACTGAATTTGGAAACTCCACGCTTCTCACATTGACAGTTAAATGTCTTCTGCTCATGCGTCAAAAACCCGTCCAATTCATTTATGTTTGCATAAGACGAAAAAAAAAAATGTTTTCTAATTAAAAATTACTTCAGAATCATATCTAAAACAAAGACGATTTTTTCTCTTTGACCGACATTGTAAATTTGGTTCGAGACTTACTAATGTAACAGACAGTTAAGATTAGGAATGCACATTAACATTTTGGAAGGCATTAACTCTTGTTACAGAGAGCAAAATGTGGGAAGGTACTCACGAATGTTACAGATTGGAAAATTTGAATATCCAGCACATGCTTTCTGGCATCTTCCCGTCTCAATTTCACAAACATTGTCGTTACAATGAGAACAATTTCCAGAACAGTTGATCCCCCAGGTACCAGGCCTACAATCTGTTGCCAAGAAGTTAAAGAAGATTTAGACAAATGTGTCTTATAATGCCATTTAAAATATAATAATAAATCAATTCAACTCTGAAACATGTGCCATCGTTCGATTGTGAATACATTTGGGTTGCACGGTAATAATGTATTATGTGTTTGGGAATTATGGAGGATATTGTTATTATTTTATTAGCCGAACTCTTTATTCGAATAAAAAACTTTAAGTTATTTTCTCTCTAGCTATGTTGTGCTGAGTTGTGGTGTGTGGACCGTGTGATAGCAGAGAACAACCTGAGATTCTCGACGGGATAATCATTTTATAAACACACTTACGTATTTCTTTATTTATAACTTGTTTTTGTTTAAACTATTTTAATTTGCATTCTTTATGTTTTTTCTTTATAATATAAACATAATTTAGAAAAACTTGATTTAGATTGATGATATGACCTATTGTCACGAATACGAATATACGGGACATAAGCAATAGGATAATTATGATTTATACAATATGCAGAGTATTAGGACTTAGAGAAACTGGCAAATCAGTATGACAGCAAGGATAAAAACAAAATAAGAATTTAAATAAAATATGGGTTTTAATTCACACATTTTATGTACTAAGAATAGTTTATAGTGTTAAGATACATTTTTAAAGTTTAATTAAGAAGCGAAGAAGATTATCCAAATGTTAGTATTTGAAGTGTTGATATTAATGTGATATTAGTTCCAAGTATGTTCGGATGTCATGAGATGTATTTTGTATTGTCAACGTGTATAAACAAATAGTCACTATTTGTTGAACAACTTCGCCTATGGTATTATTGACAATACATTGTGCTTGTGACACAGACAAAATCGGTTTAAACAGGATGAGGTCAAAAAATTAATATATATTTATTTTCTTAGGGACCATTTGGCTGATTATTCGAATCCAAGATGGTGAAAGTCAATTATGTTGACATTTAAGCCTCTTAATAATTCTACAAACAGACCTTCCCAAATAATTAAAGGACAACCGATGAACTAATAATTGTTCATACGTTTCAAATCTTAAATATTCCTACAACTATAAGACATTCGTTTCATGGTACGTTTTTAATTGTAAGATTAATTAAAACAGACGATACTCTATATTTCGAATGAGCTATTGCACATTGTAGATTTGGTCCACCTGAACTATGCCACTACGACAGACAAACTCTTTGGCTAATGCCAGCAGTAATACTGATTACTTTGCCTTTAAGTGTGGAGGAATATATGAACTGAACCAATAGCCTATGACTTAGCTATGTGTGTGGATTAAATAAAATGAACTAATTGAAACGTTGTGTTGAAAGAACAAAAACGATAGTGTATTTAGTGTGTAATAATTTTAATAACTGTTCCAGAACTAACGAATAATTAAATACAAGAAGAAAGAATATCAAATCAAGATTCAATTTATATATTGTATTATCATCATCATCATCATCATCATCATCATCATCATCAGGTCACTTAGTCCTTGGACCGTTGGGCGCCAAAGATTCCATGTGAATCATACTCCTTCATTCGTCTCTGTATACTGCAGTACGCACTGTGTCGCCCAGTATTAGTCATGTCCCCTCTTGGATGTTGTCATTCCATCTTTTTCTTTGTCTTCCTCTTCTTCTCCCTCCTCTTGTGGTGCCCAGCAATATTTCTTTGGCAAGCCCTTGTTTCCTTGTTACGTGGCCATGCCATTGCAGTTGGCGTTTGTTCACAGTCACCAGTAAGCCATCGCACTCCCCAATTGCCTGACGAATCCTTTCTTTCACTGTATCATTGGAGATATGGTCACTATAGCAGATGGAAAAATGCTTCGGAAGCATCTCATTTCCATCGCCTTTATTTTACTTTCAAGATTGCTTGTTAATGTCCAAGATTCTCAGGCATACAGGAAAATGGAGAGGACTAATGAGCGCAAAACCTGATTTTGGTGCTGGAGCTATATTTTTGTCATTCCATATTTTCTTGAGCTTATTTTAGTGTTGTTTTAGTTTGCGCATTCCTGCACATCAGTTCGGGTTTGGAGTCTTTTTCTGAGACTTTTTATGAGACTATTGCTCCTAGGTATTTGAAGTGGCCTACTATCCCTAATCTTGATTAGTTGTCATTGAGACTATTGCTCCTAGGTATTTGAAGTGGCCTACTATCCCTAATCTTGATTAGTTGTCATTGAGACTATTGCTCCTAGGTATTTGAAGTGGCCTACTTCCGGCTAGCAACAAGATGGCGGCCTTTCAAAGTTTTGATTACAGAAATTGTACACAAATCAAGAAGAAACTGTGAAATGATTATCATAATTACAAAATTCAATTTCATGGAAGTCAAAGTTGTCTTGAGCTTGAGACTACGCCTTACAGGCATGTATAGAATCAAGCTCTGGGTCATATTTTAGTTGTATATGTGTTCCTGTTTTCCTTGCGTAGTCGGCCATCTTAGCTGTCATCAAAATCATTGCTCATGAATGCTAATGATACGCTTGGCGACACACCCCGGCTGATGTACTCACGCGATTGATTACTGTCAATTAATGTCAAACGCATACTCTTGTCTGCTAATTTGGTGTATCGACTGAAAGAACTCTCCATTGGTCAAGGCCTGCCCCGTAAGAGTATCCATAATAGTGGTGGGCGGAAAGTTGGCGCACGACGAAAGAAGAAGCGTTTTTATCGAGCAGGTCGTCGGAAACAGCGTCCACTGAAGTACCACCATGGCGAAAGCAATGTCAACACTATCGTCTGTGTAGATCGTCATGTAAAGCTTTTAAACAAGGCTGTCAGTAACGACGGAAAACAGCCACATACTGTGTCCTCCATCACGACCATTCCCTATCTGTCAATACTAAGAGCACGGCCGGTGGCTCATGATTTCACATCGCCCGTCGTGACGAGATCAAATTTAATTGTCGTTGACCGCCAGCCTGCTGTGAAGCCGCAATCACGGCATTTCGGAGTGCTATATTTTAACTCCCAGTCCTGCAGGAATAAGACGGCCGAGGTGTGTGATCTTGTCGTGGAGAGCAGGGCCGACCTTGTGTTCATTACCGAGACGTGGTTTAAACGTGTCGGAGATGAGGTGAAGCTTCAAGAAATTACACCTCCGGACTACGTCCTTCACTCTTGCCCACGGCAGTCGAGCAGTGGTGGTGGTATTGCCGTCCTTTACAGGAACTCCCTTAAAAACAGTGTGGCCTTCTCAAAATCGGACGAGTTTGTTTCATTTGAAATGTGCAAAATGCAACTTGATTATGGTGAACAAGTGATGACATTTCTCTGCATATACAGGCCACATCCAAATAAGCAAAATAAGTTGAAGATCTGTCAGTTTACTGTGGAGTTTATACAGCTCCTTGACATGTATGCCACCAGCAACAACAATGTCATCATAATCGGCGACATAAACTGCCATTTCGACTCCACCACCGACAGCTACGTGAAGACCCTAAAATCAGCTCTTGACACACACGGAATGACTCAGCTTGTCAGTGTCCCGACGCAGAAGCGAGGTCACATCCTAGATTGGCTAGTTGTCAGAGAGGACCGGGCAGCTATGATCCAAAACCTCATTATTGAGGACAAACTTATTTCTGATCACTTCCCGGTCGCCTTCGACTTTGACTTGAGGAAGCCAGAACGCCTTCTGCGATCAGTAACATCCCGAAACCTCCGACAGATAGATCTAGCGCCTTTAGAAGTGACGTCGTAGCCCTTGAGTGCGGTTTAGATGACCCTGCTAAAGACTACAACAGTCGCCTCAGAGTCATTTTAGACAAACATGCACCACTGTCCACACGGCGAGTTACGGACCACCCTTCCGCCCCTTGGCTCACGCCCGAAATTAAGGAAGCGAAGCAGAAGCAGCGACGTGCAGAACGCCAATGGCGGAAGTGGGGCTTGACTTTGCACCGACAAATCTTTGTTGACCACAGGGAAGGAACCAAGAGGTTGGTCCTTGCAGCTAGGACTGAGTATGTTAGTCATCAGATTACAGGCAGCGGTTCAAGCAAGGACTTATTTCGCATTGTAGGTCAGCTGACCGGTAAAAACAAGGCTACATCTCTGCCAAATAACATTGCTGTAAAAGAGCTGCCAGACGCTCTAAATGACTACTTTATTACAAAAGTTAAGAGGATCAGAGCGAAACTTGACAGTTGCATCGATATTGCTCCAGAATTCTCAATATTCAACGGTTCTTCTATGGCTGAATTTGTTGAGGTCAGTGAATCGAATGTGAGGAAAATCCTCGCTGATACCCCAAGAAAGTCATGTTCGCTTGACCCTCTTCCAGCAGGGCTCTTGTATGAATGTCTGGATGAAATAGTCCCCATCATCACTTATATTATAAATCAGTCCTTAACTACTGGTATTGTTCCATCATCTTTTAAAGAGGCAATCGTTACTCCACTATTAAAGAAATCAAATCTTGATCCAAATGTGATGGAAAATTATCGCCCCATCTCAAATCTACCATTTATTTCTAAAATCTTAGAAAAAGTCGTTCTCCGCCAACTCCAGGATCACCTCACTCAGTTTAACTTGTTTGAACCATTCCAGTCAGCATACAGGGTGCATCACTCTACTGAGACAGCCCTGTTGCGCGTCGT
>CAXITT010000362.1:663755-685103 GCA_964033795.1 Lymnaea stagnalis
TTGGAATGCCCTTCCTGTCGATCTCAGAAACAACCAGACACTGGAGTCCTTTAAAACCGATTTAAAGACACATCTATTTCGCAAACACCTTCTGGGATGATTGTCAACATTATTTTCCAGTTAATGCATAATGGCAGTGTTGCTTATGGTTGAAATGGCTAGAAAGACTTTGCCATTGTATGCTTGTACTTAGTTTTTGTCGTGTTGCGTTTGTTTTAAATGTGGTAAACTATAGATTTGTTTTTTGTTGACTTTGTACCGCGCTTCGAGCCTTTGGGGATGAAGCGTGTTTTTGAAATGAACTTTATTATTATTATTATTACTATCCCTAATCTTGATGAGCTGTCATTGAGACTATTGCTCCTAGGTATTTGAAGTGGCCTACTATCCCTAATCTTGATGAGTTTTCATTGAGACTATTGCTCCTAGGTATTTGAAGTGGCCTACTATCCCTAATCTTGATGAGTTGTCATGCGGTATTAGTTGTCATTAGTTTTATCTTTTCGGCACTGATTACCATGCGTAGAACGACGAGGTCTTATCGAGACGTTTCACCAGGTTGGCCAACTCTTCTTCGTTCCCAGCCAGTCCGTCTATGTCGTCTGCAATGCTAAGTTTGGTGATTGTTCTGCAACCAATTCGTACTGTTCATTCATGCATTTCCAGAGCATCTGACATAATTTTCTCAATGAACATGTTGAACAGGCTGGCGGAGAGCAAGCAGTCTTGTCGTACTTCAACCGTGGTCTTGAACCATTCTCCGATGTTGTTGTTGAGGAAGAACTGCACTGGTGGCCTTATCATAAAAGTTACATATCCTGCTGGTTTGGTTTGTGTTGATGTTGTAGTGCCTCATGATGGCCAATAAATTAGCATGCCAAACCCTGTCAAATGCTTTCTTGAAGTCAACAAAGACGCGGTATAGGTTTTGTTAGTGTTGATCATATTTCTCACATATTATTCGTAGGTGTAGAATCTGCTTAGTAGTGCCCCGTCCTTGTATGAAGCCTGATTGTTCTTCAGTAATGATTCTGTCGGCATATTATTGTAGTTTGTTCAATATTTTTGTAGTTTGTTCAATATGATCTTCAGCATGACCTTGTTTAGATTGCTTATAAGGCCAATTGTGCGATAGCTTTGGCCTAGCTGTATGTTACCTTTTTTTTGGAGAGTAAAGATGAGCGATTGGGTCCATGGTAAGGGCCATTCTCTTGTAAGCCAGATTTTGTTACAAATATTGACTATGGCACTTATCAATGCTTCTCCTCATTAATTCATCAACTCGGCAGGGATATTATCCACTCCTGTGGCTTTTCCTGTTTGGAGTGCTTGGACTGCTGCTTCTTTTTTCTGCGCGAGGAATAGGGTAGTTATCATTGTCTGTTGATGGAGGGACATTAATGATCTTTGGGTCTATCTTCATACTTTCATTATAAAGCTCTCTACAGTATTCAGTCCATCGTTTGATGCTATCATTTTCTACGGTCAACCATTTATCATTTTTATCCTGTATGGATGTATTACGCTCTTGTTTTCAGTGGTCCGTTCTTTTACCTACTAGAAAGATTGTTTGCTATTTTTTTCTTCAAGCAGTTTTCAATGTCCTAGCATTGCTCTTCAATCCAGTTCTTCTTTGTCCTTTTCTTACCTTTTTTGATGGCTTGATTAACTGACCTATATTTAATGGCTTCCTTTGTATTTACAATTTTTTTTTTTTTAACTGCCTCTGTTTATCACACAGATCAAGTATGTCCCCTTTCAACCAAGGCTTTCGGGTTGGTCAAAGTTTACCGAGGATGTCGTGAGCTGTGTCCGTCACAGCTGTGTTAAAGTTGTCAATCAATGTGTCCATGTCCAAACAGTCTGCATCTATGATATTAAGCTCTGCAAATTTTCCTCCTATTTTTGGTTGGAAGGCTTCTGCTACTTTAGGATCCTTCAGCTTTTCAAGGTCGAATTTGATTCTGGTATTTCTTTTTTGTTTACTCTCTTTAAGTGCAGCCTAAGGGTCATCATGGCTAGGTCGTGGTCGCACACGATTTCAGCTCCAGGGAAGCTGCGAGACTTGCCAATGTTTATACTAGACCGGAAGCGTGTTTTAAACATGATGTAGTCAATCTGTTTGTGATGTTTCTCATTGGAGTTGTGCCATGTGGTTTTCCTTGACATTTTATGTTCACCCAATGAGTAGTCCAGAATGAGTTCGTTGAAGCTTGCGAATTCCAAGAGCCTCACACCTCTCTCGTTTGAAGTTGCGTTTCAGTGGCGTCCGCATGTTCCTTTTAAAATTAATCGTTATCTTCTCCTACCTTTGCAGTCCAATAACTTTGAACAACAAGAACGTCCTTCTCGGGTTTTTGGTTTAACACATCATGTAGCTGATGGTAGAAGTCGTCCACCTCTTCGTCAGTTTTATCAGTAGTTGGTGCTTACGCCTGCATGATGGTGATGTTAAACGGGATTGCTTTTGACGAAGAGTTATGAGCCGGCTCGAAACCTGGTTGACAGCTCATAATATTGTTCTTAATGTTCTTGTGGACCAGGAAGCCAACTCCTTTTTCGTGCGTGTGGCGCTCCTGGGTCGATATTTCTCCAAAGTTTTGCAATCTTTTTTCACACATACGTAGGATGTCCCATCTGTATCTGCTCATTTCATGAACTAATTCCTCCACCTTGCCTGTTACTCACAATGATCTCACATTCCAGGTACCTAAGGTAATGTTATACCTGGCACATATACTGTTTCTTTACTGACCAGTAGCACATTTTCCACCTCCAACCGCGTCAAAAGCGTCAGGTGTGGTCTTTTATAACCCGGGCGACGGCCGCTCCGGTATGGATTGTGAATCTGTTCTCATGTACATGAAGCGTATCTAGGGCATTTGTCGCATGGCGGTGCCCATCCCTCTCCATGCATTTTGTGTATATTATACCACCATCTTGTTATGGCCGGAAGTTAACGTTTGCATTGTGATAACGGAGATTTTGTCACCGAAATTTTATTGAAAGGACATTACTTATCCGAAACAAAGATTCTGATCCTATCCAGATTCTCAAGGATATATTCCACAGAAAGGACTATTTCCATCAATGTATTTCTTGTAAATCTATTTTTCCGTCCATTTCTGCTATATTTGTTGTTTTTTTCATCCGCCATCTTGTATTATATGTTATGTAAAAAAATTAATTTGTATCGGTTCTCAAGTATATATTTCATATCATACATTTAGAGCACAAATAACTTTCTTTCAGGATAAATTAATTTGTGTGGAAACATAAGTGTTTATTGTTTGTTTAGCACTGTATATATGGACATTTTGGCCCTATTCTTAACAAAAACATGTTCTCACTTTTTAGATTGTGAGTGTCAAGTTTGTAAATTGTTTAACCTACTGTTAAATATTTGGCGTTTTTATTTATTAACGTTTTGTCTTATTATTCATTGTTGTGATTTCTCTTGTTAATTCCTCTATTAATTTTAAGAAAATAGTGAATGTTTTTGTGTAGTCATGAGACTGTGATATATGTTAATTTTTAATAAATGTTGTCATTATTTTTGTTCGTATCCGTTTAATTTGATATGTAATACATTAAAATATATGATATCACATAATTGATTTAATTTACTTATTGTATGGCTTCAGTCAAGTTAATCTGTTCAGATTAAAATCAATATAAAATTAATATCTGAAGACATTAATATAAACATAGAAGGTGTCAAAGAAAGAATAACAAAGCTATAAACAGTATTGGCTACAAAGGGGAAGAATTAAAGGCATTTGTTTAAAAAGAAACACAGCGAAATGAAAGGGAGAAGATAAAAAAGAGAACATAGTTGAAAGAGCAGCTAGACAAACTTATGAAGTTGAGATAAAGAAATTAAAATCTGCCAATCATATCAATCTTGTAACACTTACGAAAATTTATGACTCAAAAATGAACAGAAAACCTCCTCGTATTAAGCTACAACGTTTTGATAACAAAAAGAAAAAAATTTGAATATTGTGTTGGAACATTTGAAACACATTGCAGCTTGCAAAACATTGACAGAAATAACGGGATAGTAAAATTATTTTCAGCTGTAAAATGTTCAGCTAGAAAGTCCTTGGAGTGTCTATAATTCATAGACGTCATTGATTTTTAAACTTTAAAGAATCCATTATTAATATACTTCAATAAAAATGAATATTTTTAACACACTATTCCTTAGAACAGACTAAGGACAAAATGAAATCCATAAGTATGGATATTTATGTATATTTATATTCTACTCCATTGATGAAGATAACTTAAATTAACATGGTCAATCAAAAATCTTTCATGGACTTATTTGTAGTTGACATAGTCCCTGAACTTACAAATAAAGGATTGTATGCTTTCATCAAACAGAGAAAAGTTAAAGACATGAAAGGATTGGTTTCTGCCATTTCAGACCATAAAGATAGCAATCACAATGGAAAATTACCCATTTAATATGATAGTAAGAAGGTTGTATATGCCAAGGGAAACAATGTTAGATATACTCAAATACAAGACCGAACCAATACAAACAGAAACAATAAAATATATACTACTCCACCAGACCGAACTAATACCAACAGAAACAATAAGAGATATACGAGTGTACCAGACCGAAAAATACTAAAAGAAACATTAAAAGATATAGCAGTCGATCAGACCAAAGTAATACTTACAGAAAAAATAAAAGATATAGCAGTCGATCAGACCAAAGTATAACTTACAGAAACAATAAAAGATATAGCAGTCGATCAGACCAAAGTAATATTTACAGAAACAATAAAAGATATACGAGTCTACAAGACAAAACCAATACAAAGTGAAACAACTCAAATAAATAATTGTATTTACTGGAGCTGTAGCAAAGAAGGACATTTGAGAGCAAAGTACACAATATAAAGTACATTATTTCAACCAAGTAGAAAGCAGGGTTCGAATCAAAGCAAGGAAGCTAGTTATTCTCTCAATGTAAGACAAGAAAATAACAGAAGACAATCACCCAAAAACAGTCTACAAAGAATATCTTATGAGACAGCAATATCATAATATTAATATTATAGTATAGCCACACAATTTAACGGTTACGAACATATAACTTTCTAGTCAGCGTATGGCAATGAATGAGAAACATTACTGCTCACAGACAATGGTTGCTCAACAATTTTGGTTCACAGATTCTTAGTCAATGCAGATCAAACTCAGATATCAAAAAGAACATTTATTTGGAAGGTAGGACAAATCAAATCATGTAATACATAAATAATTAAGGTAGATACACCTTGGGTAACAGCAAAATTCAAGCCGATGTTTTGAAAAAACGATACACCTTTGATAATTGCTAATTTTCCATATGTGATGATTGATTATTCTGAAATTTTAATGAAATATTAGGTGATGAGAAGACAACTAAGGAAACTACAAACGTCCAGGGAGTTAAAAAGAAGTCAAGACAATGAAAATTAAAAAAACCATAATGAAATTATAAAGGAACTTGCAATGAGCCATAACTGATATCATATCTTAATATATTTAAGAAAGATGACGTCACACATCTTACTTTGATTTAGAAAAATGGTATCGCACATTTTATTACGATTTAGACTTCGACTGTTCCCCCGAGACAGCTAGCTGGATTGGGGGAAGGTCACATTGCCAAGCTCGAGGCGATGTCGCTTGTGATCTGCCTCTTCGTGGCGCGGAAGACTAGTACAGATTCACATCCCGAAGCCAAAGATCACACACTGCTCGTACGTCCCGACCGAAAGATCCAGTGAGCAAGGGGGGAGGGGTAATGCAAAGCCCTCCCCTCAATGGGAGAAAGATTTCTGCTGAAACCCTCTTTACTCATGACATGTCCGATAAATCATTTACGCAGGTTCGACTGGTGGGGCTTGGACCGTCCGTGGCTTCATCGAAATGCCCTCGATACCCACTGTTGGGAGACTGGGTGGGACCGAGTAATGATACAGATGTGGTGCGTGGCCTGCATCCTCTCCTCACGGATGTCCCCATGGGAAAGGCGTCCTCTCTCGCACGTATGACGCTCGACAGGCGCGCGCGAGGCCAACAAGCGACTGTTCGAGATCGTAAAGGTGGTACGGGACACCTAAAACATTCCCTGGTCGTGCTCCAGTTGAATGTGTGTGGTATCAAGCAAACGTCGCACGAAGTAACATAACTACTCCACGATCTCAAAGTGGACGTAGGTCTATTCCAAGATACGTTTCACCACGGCAAGCCGTTTCACGTCACTGGTTACTCACTATACCATTGTAAGTGTGACCGATGCCAAGGCATTATCACAGCGGTTCGGAATGATCTCACGGCGGAGGTCATTGAGTGCAAACGCTATGCCAATACTGACACGTTGTCAGTAAAAGTCTCTAAATGTGGGAAAACGTTCGCCGTGACGAACGCTTATAATTCTCCAAGCAATGTGATCACGATCCCTACCCACGGGGAGACGATCTTTAAATGGACTATAATTGCAGGAAACTTCAATGCCTAATCCCCCATGTGGGGTTATCCGGAACGAAACGGCTCCGGTAAGCACGTGGAAGAAGTCTGTCTCGAAACCAATCTTATCCGTCTTCAGGACGAGAAGAGTGCGCACACTCTTCTTCACTACGGCCATGGAACGGAGTCTAGGCCAGATCTGACGCTCGTGTCCGCTGATCTCGCGGGACATCATAATCTTAGTGTACTGGAAGACATTGGGAGTGATCATCTGCCCATATTACTAGAGATGGACTTGAGACAGGCCAAAACCAAGTGCGATAAACGTTTTGGTTCTTTTGAAGAGCCAACTGGCATAACTTTCAAAGTCTGTGCGAGACCAAGCTCGGACTAATTGCAGTTGACGTGGCCGACTCAGACTTAGATGTTGCTTTCGAGAAGTTTAATGGCGTTCTCCTCGAGGTCCCCCGTAAGACGATCCCGAGAACGACCGGGAAGCGACCGTACAGGCATTTTTGGAACAACGAGCTTGAGAAACTCGTGAAGCGAAGAGCAAAAGCTTGGAAAGAAGCCGCGAGAAAGAAAACACCTGCTGCTCGTGCAGGCTACAATCGCCTTACGGCTGAAGTCCGGGCAGCTGTTCAGAAGGCGAAAAAATCGAAGTGGGTAAGTGCGTGTGAAAAACTTGACCTCCAGGACGGTTGGAAGGTGTGGAATCTGCTCGGGAGTCTCTTTGGTACGGGGAAGGCCAAAAACCCGCAGCCATTACTATCAGGCAAAGGTGTCGAGGCGAGCGACAAAGAAATAACAAATGTGCTCAACGTTCACTTCGCCGAAGTGAACAAGAAGGCAAAAGAGACCCAAGAGCATAAAGAAATCCGCCGTCTGAGGAAAAGGGGAGCTCGTATCCAGCGTACTGGACCCCACCCTGTGAAGAAAAGGGGAGCTCGTATCCAGCGTACTGGACCTCACCCTGAGATTTTCACAGTTCCCTTCACCATGGATAAATTGCGCAGCGCGCTTGATAAGTGCTTGGCGGCGAAAGAGCCAGTCCCTGATAAAGTTCACAATGAAATGTTAACCCATCAGGGCAAACAGGGGAGATAACTTCTGCTGGATCTCATCCACCGAACTTGGACTACAGGTATCTTACCGAAACTTTGGAAGCAGGCCATAGTGGTTCCCGTACCAAAGGAAGGAAAACCAGGCCATTTACCAAGTAGATTTAGGCCGATATCGTTAACGTCTTGTGTGGGTAAAGTGGCCGAGCGAATGGTAAATGGACGACTCTACTGGTTCTTGGAGAGTAATAAGTGCTTACCACCGACGCAAGGTGGCTTCCGTAAGGGTCGCCTGCCCATGGACCAGGTGATCCGTCTTGTTCAGTCCATGACCGACGAGCTTCAGAAGAAAAATCATTCGGTGGCAGTTTTCTTTGACCTCAAGCAAACATATGACCGGGTGTGGCGCGCAGGCCTCATGTACAAATTTCAGGAGCTGGGAATCACTGGAAAAATGTCCGCGTGAGTGACGGACTTTCTCAAGAACAGGACTATTGCCACGCGGGTTGGCAATAGTTTGTCAAGGCGGCTTGTTCTGGTCAAGAACAGGACTATTGACACGCGGGTTGGCAATAGTTTGTCAAGGCGGCTTGTTCTGGTCAAGAACAGGACTATTGACACGCGGGCTGGCAATAGTTTGTCAAGGCGGCTTGTTCTGGTCAAGAACAGGACTATTGACACGCGGGTTGGCAATAGTTTGTCAAGAGTCAAGGCGGCTTGTTCTGGTCAAGAACAGGACTATTGACACGCGGGTTGGCAATAGTTTGTCAAGGCGGCTTGTTCTGGTCAAGAACAGGACTATTGACACGCGGGTTGGCAATAGTTTGTCAAGGCGGCTTGTTCTGGTCAAGAAAAGGACTATTGACACGCGGTTGGCAATAGTTTGTCAAGGCGGCTTGTTCTGGTCAAGAACAGGACTATTGACACGCGGTTGGCAATAGTTTGTCAAGGCGGCTTGTTCTGGTCAAGAACAGGACTATTGACACGCGGGTTGGCAATAGTTTGTCAAGGCGGCTTGTTCTGGTCAAGAACAGGACTATTGACACGCGGGTTGGCAATAGTTTGTCAAGGTGGCTTGTTCTGGTCAAGAAAAGGACTATTGACACGCGGGTTGGCAATAGTTTGTCAAGGTGGCTTGTTCTGGAGGACAGACTCCCCCAGGGGTCAGCTCTCAGCTGCACTTTGTTCTTGGCGTACGTTTACGACTTTCAAGAGGGCTTAGTGTCCAATAACGCCATGTTCGCCGATGATCTAGTAATCTGGACCTCTGGTAGGGACATCAACCATCTGCAGAACCGGCTGCAAAATGATCTGCATAGCATCGAAGACTATACGAGACGGTGGAAAATGGTTGTGAACACCGAGAAGACGATTTACTCTAAGTTCACCAAAGGAAGGAAGTTGCTTAAAGTCGATGTAAAACTGTCCATAAACAGGAAAGATTTGGTGAAATTGGATCAGAAACTCCGACTTCACCACCACGTACACGAACTGTGCGCCAAAGCCTCACAAAACCTGGGCTTGGTGAAAAAGCTGGCTAGCACTAGATGGGGCGCAGACGCAAGACTGTTATGGTCACTCTACTTTAGCAGTGTGAGGGGAACTAGGGACTACAGTTTGCCGGTCCAAACTTTCGCGAGCCGCACGGCTCTAGAGGAACTGGACCGCATTCAAAACCGTGCTCTAAGGTTTGTATGCGGGGCAATACGAACCACCCCATGGAGGGGGTGGAGGTCATGGCCAATGTCGAACCACTCGAGGTCAGGTGGGAGAAGGTAGTCCTTACGACGGTAGAACGCTACCGGCGCATGGGAAGGGAAGAACCCTTTTTCCAAATACAGGACGAATGGGTAAAAAAAGTTCAGATTGAAGAGACCATCCTTCATGGACAAGGGGCACAATCATTAAGAAGAAGACGTTATTTTACCCGGAAACAGGAACAAGTGAAAGTGATCCCCGTGCGGGGACCTCAAAAACCTCTCCAAACCAGACATTCGACTGGACATGATTGACACCAAAGCCAGCAAAGACAGTCCTCAACTAGAACCATCAGAGGCTGTACGACGCACGATTGAAGCTTATCCGAACAGCCTGGTTAAAGTCTACACAGACGGCTCGTGCTTCGTGAGGGAAAAGCGTAGTGGATACGGTGTCCTCATCCAGTATCCCGCAGAGATAGCTCCACCAGAGGAGCTATCAGGCCCATGCGGAAGTAATACAACGAGCCTCGATGCGGAAATCAAGGCGATACTGGTAACTCTCAAGAGGGTTCACCAACGGCTAGCGAAAAGAAAGTCCTTCCCGGACGTTGTGGTCTTCACCGACTCTCGTTCTGCTCTCGAACTCATGGGGGAGAGATCGGTGGGCTCAAAAATGGTTACAGCTGTTCTGGAGACAGTAGGCTCCATCCATGCACATGGCTCTAAGGTAGCCTTACAGTTTATCAGTTCGCATCAAGAGGCGTCACTTCCTGACAGGGCAGACTTCTTAGCCAAAGAAGGCCCAGCCCTAACTCAACCAGACAGACCCATGACTCAGCTCGGAGTCACCGCCTGGGTAAAAGACCATTTTAAGGAGAAATGGCACAGAAGGTGGGAAACGGCGACCATTGGACGACAGCTTTTCCAGAAAATGCAGCGCCGAGCAAAAGCGTACCCTGGTGGGAACTTAGTCTTGGAGAACAAAGCCGTATCACACAGATGAGAACTGGGCACTGTGCGACGGGAAGTTACCTCCACCGACTCGACAACAGAAGGGAACCATTGTGCTGTCAGTGTGGACTTGAAGAGGAGACAGTAGCCCAATTGGTGATCACGTGTCCGAATAGTGGGATGGGGGCCGACGGTAGGAATCCGGAGGTCTGCCTCAATGATCTCCTTTACGGTAGTGCCCAGCAGATGAGGCGTGCCGTGGAAATCGTGTCTAGGGTCCTAAAAGATTGAATCTCGACCCTTTTGAGTATTGAACTTTATTACGATTTAGATAAATTATGCCCCCCTGTCACAAAGCTAAGTTGAGTTAAGGAAGTTAAGTGAGATAAAATTATGAATTATAATTTATAGAGTATGGAACTTGGAAAGATGGACCAATCAGAGAAGAGAAAGAGAAGGGGAGAGGAGAATAGAGGATGAAATCATGGCGGTTGTTAGAAGTATAAGTCCATGCTATTAATATATTAATTAGTTGATAAGATAATGAATAGGTTATGATTGTGATAAGTATTCTCTATTTGTGATTAAAATTGCTTATTGGTGAGTGTGTATTAATAATAAATGACAGCCACTATCTTTCACTGAACTCCACAACGCGTCTGTTGTTGATACATATGTTAGTAGTAATTAGCATTGTGTGATCTGTGTGCACTGTAAGTGAATATAGACGAGACACCCCCAACAATTGAATATCTTCCAGTACAAACCGGAAATATACCGAGCATTCAAAACTGCACTCAGAACACATTGCCTTAAACTCTACTGCTCTGACTGACTCGTCCCCTGACCAATAAACGATGCTGCTGGGTAGCCGTCCATGGCTTGACATGTACATTTTTCTTGAGTGCTTGGAGTCAATATACATTTGTTTTCTTTTTTTTTAAATAAAAAAATGTTCTTTAAAGTTCATAATTATGTTTATTGAATTGTATAAACTTCGTGGAAAACACAACCATAGGGTTATAAACTGCACTATATTATTACCCCATTGATGATAGATGATAATACACATCATTTATATTATTGATATATCGGACTTCTTAATATGACTTAGAAAGAAAATATCATATACTTTAATGTTATTTACATTAATTATATCACACATATTAAAATGACAACATGTAAAGTTATTTTTGGCAAAGTATCAACTTAATGTGTGCATACCTTCGTTACACCACGGAGGCTGTTTGGGTCCGGCACATCCCTGGGCACATAAACCAGTGTCTCTCATGCACGACCTGTTGTAGCATAGATCACACGGCAGACACTCAAGCCCCCACGTGCCGGGTGCACATTCTAGAAGGTAATTTCATACGTAGCCTTAGGCAATAGTATGACCATAAGATTTCTCAACAGCGTGTTAGGCTAAATGTACACCCCAGCTACACATACAAAAAAACCCCGTTAATTCGATAATAATGTTAATGCTAGAATAGACGAGAAGATAAGTATGGTGATGAACTCCCTTTCAACAGAATGACATTGCGCACAATGATAGTCGATAGTCCTGCCACTCCTAAAGAAACCCTCACTTGATCCAAACACACTCAAGAATTACCGCCCCGTCACCAACCTCTCCTTTCTCTCAAAAATCATAGAAAAACTCATACTCTCTCAGCTCTCTGACTATCTTCACTCTCGCAATCCCTACCCTTCCTCTCAGTCCACCTAACGACTTGGTCATAGCACAGAAACAGCACTGGCCGAGTCATGAGCGACCTCCTGCACGCGATTGGACGATGGCAAACTCTCTATTCTCACTCTGTTAGATCTATCTGCAGCATTTGATACTATTGACCACCAGATTCTTCTTGACCACCTTCATCTTTCTTTCGGACTTACTGGCTCAGCTTTAAACTGGTTTCAATCATATCTTTCTGACAGAACTCAAACAGTCTCAATTTCCAACCGCTCTTCCAAACCTTCAGCCCTGTCTTTTGGATGTCCTCAAAGATCGGTCCTTGGGCCGGTCCTTTTCATCCTCTACACTAAACCTCTATCATCTCTCATTAGCCACCACTCAGTTTCCAGTCAACCCTTTGCTGATGACATTCAACTCAGTAACTCTTGCTTTCCTGATTAACTTGATGCCACAATCCTTCGCATACAGGATTGCGTGAACGACATAAAGCGGTTGATGACTTGCAACAAACTGAAGCTAAATGATGATAAAACAGAAATCCTTCTGATCCACTCTCAAAACAAACCTCTCCCTCCATCCGCTCCATCTATTGAGAACTCTGACATCCCACTCTCTTCCTCTGCCAGAAACCTTTGAGTAAATTTTACAGAGACCCTCTACATGGAAAAACGTGTCACTAATATATGCAAATCAGCATACAACGAAATTAGAAAAATCAGCACCATTAGACAACTCCTCTCCTTTGATGCCACAAAAAGTCTCGTCTCTTCACTCATTCTTGCAAAATTTGACTACAGTAACACTCTTCTCGCAGGCATTCCTCAACACCACATAGACAAACTTCAGAAGGCACAGAACTCAACATGCAACTCATTTTTAAATCAAAGAAACGTGACCACATTAAAACACACATGCGGCAACTCCACTGGCTTCCAATATCCTCTTGGTTCAAGTACAAGTCTGCCAATCTATGCTTCAACTCGTTCACTGACCCTCACTTTCCTGTCTATCTCTCTGAACTGTTGCTTTCTTACATCCCCACAAGACAACTACGCTCTTCCATTGACAATAGAACCCTCTCAATCCCAAAAACAAAAACTAAGACCATCTGTGAACGCTCCTTCTACTTCCATGGGCCCACGTTCTGGAACCAGCTTCCCTTCCATATCCGTCATTGTGAAACTTCGTCCACTTTCAAAAAGTCCCTTAAAACCCATCTGTTTAGGTCCGTCTATGACCTGTGATGCACCCTCCTTGCAATGCCTCATTTTCTGTCTCGGGTTGATCCTGTATTATAGGCCAAAACGTGCCAAGTGTCCTCGTTTTATATTGTTTCTATAGTATAGTAGTTACTATCCTAGTGTCTCATTTTTATTTTACTTAGTTTACATGTTTTTAATAATTGAAAAGCGCTTAGAGCTTTAAGGTAAGCGCTATATAAAAAAGGCCAAAATAAATAATTAAATAATGCCGATTGCTCCAAAAGTGAACGTTTTTAAATGAAGCATTTGATTTCCCTTTTACTGGTAAACAGTTGCTATCCAAAAATGATCTTTCCAAAACCCTGTTTTACAATTTCATGCAAATTACACTATTTTCTCTCTCAAGAATGAAAACTTCCAAACTATATATATATATGCATATATATATATGTTGTTGTTTTTGTTATATAGAGTGTAACCAACGTCCATTACTTTCCACTTATATCAAGTCTTAATATACATACATTTCTTATCAATTGTATTTAATGACTAAAATCTCCACTACGCACAACGTAAGATATATTAAATGTGTTTAAATGCTAAAATCCTCTCTTTGCACAATATAAGAAATTGTTGTGTTTCTTAAATGCTAAATTTTTAGATTTACACTTTTTACGTTATGTTAAGTGTGTCTTAAAGTAAAAAATCTCAAATTCGCACAATGTAAGACATATGTTAAGTGTCTCTCACCTCCAAAAATCTCCACTTCGCATAGTGTAACAAATTTGTTTGCGTCCCCTGACCTAGTATTTGTCTGTTGTATCTTGGTTGTTTTAACAGTATCTCTCCACCATGAGACCGTTAAAACGCTGTAAATCAAACAGTGCGTGTTGACTGTCTCGTCTCTGTAGTTAAACACAACATCGTCTCTGTCATTTTGGCTTTCAAGCTCAAAACCATTGAGTCGTTCTCCTGTAAATTAGAAGTGCATAACTCGGAAATAAAGCGACCCGATTTTCACCAAACCATTTTTTGCTAAAAACGTAAACATAAAAATAAATAAACTATGTTTTTGTATAATCCCTTACTTTGAACAATTTTTAAATATTTTTTATTAATAATCTAATGACACACCAACTTTTACACAGGATATTTATTTCATTAAACATATTTCCACACATCTATCTATTTATATAATTCGCAAGCGAAGGTCAAACAAGATGGGTCAAATACCACGCAGGCTATTTATTGATTTGCCAGCGTCTGGATCGATAATGTGTTCACTAAAATATAATTACCGATAACTACGTTATATATGATATATACATATATATTTTAAAATGCATAGTGCAAAACACACAAATATTTTATTTTCGGAAATAAAATCGTCTCAATTTAAATATTGTGTAAAAAATATTCGGTTTAAAAGTGGTTGGGACAAGAGAATATTAATATTGTTCATGTACTTGAAACAAAATGTGTGCTGTGAAAAAAAAAGGGGGGTGGGGGGGGGGTGTAGCAAATATTTGGATTCTTTTAAACGTGCGTTACATGAGACTTTAATTGATGTTTTGTCAAGTAACTTTACTCGATGGGAAGTTCGCGCATTGCTGTCGCAAATGTTTGACGGGCTATATCTAGTATAATTATTATTCGCCAGCAAACGTTAAAAAAAGACGGGTCAAACACAACGCATGCTATTTATAGATACGCCAGAGCGTGGTTCAATAAAATGTTTAAAAGTGGGTAAAATATACCGGTAATTCCCGATAACAACGCTATATATATATATTAATAATGCAATTGTCTTTCCTGTGTAATATTTTTTTTTTGGGGAAATAAAATCATTTCATTTTAAGTATTGTGTCAAAAGTATTCGATTTAAAAGTTGTTGGGATATGAGAATATTAATATAGTTCATGAGAGTGACATAAAAAATTTTCAGTGACGTATCATGTGGTAAGGGGTGTAGCAAATATTGTGATTTTTTTTTTTAAATGTGCGTTAATTGAGTTCATGTTTTGTCAAGTAACTTTACTAGATGGGAAGTTTCACGCATTGCTGTCACCAATGTTTGGCCGGCTATATCTAGTTTAAAATATTACGCATCAAAATCATTTGCAATATACTTACTAATGTATTTTTATTGCAGGAATCATAATTTTTTTTTAAAAATAAGTTACATTATTTTACTTGCATGTTTCCCTTGAAAAACTGGAAAAATCTGATTTTGGGGGGCTAGATTAAGGATGTTGAGGTAATTCAAATTGTGCTGTCATAGGCCACACATATACGTCCCAAGTTTCAGCTCAATTTGTTGACAGGGAATAGGTCAAATAATAGACCCAAGATTTGTTACACGCTCAGCCAGAAATAAAAAAAAAAGTAAACACGAACAAAAGCAAACTAAATACAATGGATTGAGAAAGAGTATTTCAATTTATAATTTAAACAAGCATAAACAAATTTTAAAAAATAAAAGAAAATAATTTTAACTCCCAATTGTACAATGGGCTTACCAAACGTATCGGCTCTGTTGTACAGAAGGTATCGTGTGACCTGGTAGCTGTGTTTAAAGGTCACTTTCCAAAACGGGACAGGCTCGTCGCCTGATGTATGTGCGCACGAATGAATATCAAAATTTTGACCAGTTATACCGTCGACAGCAAAGGAAGCACCGCAGCTCTGGTATTTACTGCTCTGGGACGCATTCTGTTTAAGGGCTATGTTTCGTCCTGTCACAACCAAACATAGTGTGGATCAAGAAAATTGCGTCATTACCATTATAATTTTATTTAATTATTCGTCTAGATACTTACGTTATTAAAGTCCATCTTAAATATCAGCGATAGCCAGCAAACTAAACGGGACCACAGTGTGCTAACTTCTCATTAACTCAAATTACTTAAGAAAACATGCTTACAAGTAATGCACTATACACGTTTCCTAATAAGCACTAAAGCCCACTCCAGCTATGCTATCGTCCAGAAACATATTAATTTTTTATGTCCAATCCTCTTTTACAATGCAGATTTATTGTAACAAAAACTTCCGAATCTGTAAAAAAACTTCGTAATGCAGAAAAATGCACTGGTGGTATTCTTAAGAACCCATGAAGGCAATTATTAAAAATTGGATGTAGTGATATATGAATGTTTGCATTTTATTATATATATTAACAGAGAGAGAGAGAGAGAGAGAGAGAGAGAGAGAGAGATAGAGAGAGATTGTCCTTTCACTGATATATTAGGATTTTGGAAGATTTTCAATGAACTGGCTGGTGTAAAATCTCAGTCATTCTCGTATTGATGTTAAGGCCGTAGTTGTCACATGTCTTAACAAAACGATAAAGTATTTGATTAATATTTTAATTTCGATATTTTTTTTATTTTTTTTTTCTTGGTGATCAGCAAATAGGTGGATTCAATAAACAGTTCCTTAAATTTTGTCGTGGCTTTTTTTTCTTCTAATATTAAAAGTCCTCGGTCTGACCTGTTTCTGGTAATAATGTTGTCATTTGTGTTAAGAAAATCATAAGAGTCGCTCTTGACATTTATTCCTGGAGTTGGACTGCTTCAAATATTATGTAAGTTGCACCCTTTTCTGAATGGAATGCACACTGGCTTTCGAGAAGTATTGACGGGTGTAGATGTAAAAAATAAGTACAACAAGGTCATTATACATTATTAAATAGAGAAATGCCTTGAAAGCTGTCATAAGTTTAGAGACCGACTTTTATCTTATATTTGATCATTATATTTATTCCTTGTTTTTGTTGAACAACTTTATCATTTTTCAATAACGACTCTAATAGCTCTGTCATGTTTTCAGTAAGTATGTTGCCTGTGGGATTGTAGATTTCAGCAGTTTGTTCAACATTTCCTGGCGCTTTTTTTTAAGGAGAGCTATCGGATTTCATTCTAAAGTTCATACTAATTTGGACAATTTTGATCTCATCTTTTGCAACCGGTTTTAGCAGCTGGACATTTAAGGAGTGGACATAAATGGTGTTGGCACACATTTCTAAAATCTGCCTCTTGTCTCTCATTAGCTGTACGCCACTTTTTTAAGGATCGGAAAGCATTCTAAGGTCCATTGATTTCTTAAATGGCATCGTTAAAACATTTGGTATTATGACGATCGGCCTAGCCCTAAATTTAATGAGCTTTCCTGCTGAGCAATTAGTCTTATATTTCAAGAATTTGCTTTTGGACTTTTGGTTAATTTATATTTATATTGGGAAAGGATAATTTTAAACAGATCAAGAAAAATGCGTGTTAAATTTGTTTGGATGATAAAAATCAATTTCAAAACACTTTGGAAACGTATCAAATTTTTACAGACACAAAATGCATTCGATTTTTTTAAGGAATTTGAAAGAATCCGTAAGTAAAAATTCATATATAATGACAAACCTCCATTCACATATACAGAGCATAATCTTTTGACGATGCTATCGTTCAGTTCTAGTTGTACAATAGGATTATTTATTTTGCAGTGGACCTCTAAGGTCAGTTCAGAAGTAGTGAAAATCTTCTGATCCGTGCACTCGATGATTGACGAGGACGGTGTGCCTTTGAACGTTAAATTAACGAAACTTGTTGCCTCTGAGGAGAAATACACAAGCATTATTTCTGCATATGTGAGTATTTAATTTTTACACTCATTAGTTTCTGATTATAATAACATCAGGTTTTTAAAATAGTTCTTTAGTTTTGTTAAATGTATATATTATTTTAAATGATTTTAAGAGTATAAAGTAAAACTAATACTTGAAAAAACCAAAGTCAAAAGAACAAATATGCAAAGATACATAAAAATCAATCAATCATTCAGTTAATATGGTCTTCATGACATACATTCACATCAAAACCACTGACCTAGCGACTTTAAAGTGAACTGTAGCCATGTAAAGACCTGCTCAGTTGGCCAGGTTATAACTATAACTTCGAGATTAAGATCAACGTTACAAGTAGTATCGATGTTATCCTCCAGCCATGAAATCGATGATTGAATCGGTTGTGTCTTGATCGTGACATTGGGTGCAGTGGCTAAATTCTCTAGAATATAAAAATATATGTTATAAAAAATGTGTTGTTCTTGTACTTGTTTGTTGATATACTAGCAAACAAATGTGTAGTTGGCGTATCTCGTTACTAAATACTTGCGAAACAAAAAACGAATGAAAACCTTCTTATGTAATTGACTAGCCAATGTCTTTATTTCTAATCTTGTCACAGATAGAACGTAATGTCTACTTAGGATGTTTAAATTATGTATACGATGATTTTAGTTACGATGTTTACATAGCTTCTACGTGCGATGGTTAGTAAGATGATTATTTAATTTATAGGTAGAATAGTAGATGAAATGATAACGTAATTTATATGTAGGATTGTAGATACGAAAATGTCTTATTTTCTACATAGCATTTTAGAGAATATGTTTACAAAATTCGAGGTATATAAGATGTGTGTACAATATGTAAGTGGGACGTTAAATAAGATGTAGGATGGTTGGTAATAATTTTGTTTTGCAAAAACATGTTCCATGTGTAATATTCACTAATCAAAATATGATATTTGCGGTTTTTTTTTAAAAAAGTCATGACTTGAGCATCAAGCACGGGCCAGTATGCAGATGATCTGGCTAACTGTTTCATGCGCTCGATTCCAAAATATCATGTATGCATGATTTGTAGAATCTGAGCTTGTAGTATTTTTGTACCAAAGTTCTTGAACCATCAAATAGACAATTCGAATCCATGGAGAGTGAGTCTTGAATATATTTAAAAGCTCATATATTAGCTGCATCCATGTTCAAAAGCACTTTATTTGTAGATGATGGCCCCAACATTATTCATTTTTTTCTATTTAGACACCTATATACTTATCAATAAAATCATTGACTGTCTCCTGACGACACTTTTAACTCCTCCCAAAACACATTGACCTTTGTCTACTTACGATATTGACATCCTGGTCCAAACCATCGTATATCGCAATAAGGCGACTGTCCAACACACCCACCGGTTGAATTACATGAGCTAGCACAGTGACACTTGAGGTAACAGTTGAGTCCATACCAGTCGGGGCCACATGCTAAAGTTTGAGAATAAAGTATCTAAATAAAAAGAACATTAATAGTGTATGTATTAATGAAGAGCAGAATGAAATACATAGTCAGTGAGTCTCAAAGGGAAATCTTTACTTGTTTACCAACTATTTGAGCACATTAATTCAAACAACATCCTTACAAATATATTTTTACAGTATTTCAACTGTGTTTATAATTTAACCAAATATAAATGTGTCTTAAAAATGGTTGAAATAATAAGCTGTTCCATTAAAAAAAAATTTGAAATGAATTATGAGAATATTACCATAATTCAGTGAGATACACGTTGACACCAACTTAAAAAGTCTAACTATTGCCAGGTCCATCTTTGTCCTGTTTCATCGTATGTTTCTGGTTCCCTGAAATAATCAGTCATTGATAGAAGTCGTTTTAAGTTAATTATTACAGAGAGGTTACGCCATTAAACAATAAACACACATTTCAAGCAGAAGATTTCCAATTATATTGATTTCATTGGAATTGTGTCCGTTCAAAGTAGTTTGTGTTTTTAGCAGTGCTTTTTGGTGCTATCGAAGCTATTTATGGACATGATGGTAGGCGGTTCAATATCGCCCGCCTTCGTGCAAAGGCAAACATGAAAAGGGTGCTGATTCTTGAACTGCTGTTCGCTGACAATAATGCCTAAACTTCTCAAACAGAAGAAGTTCTACCAGGGCTGGTTAATAGGCTTTCACAAGCTTGTAAAGAGTTCGAAATTTCGATTAGTCTACAGAAAACATATTTAATGTTGCAAGACGCACCGTCCCTTTAAATCATATCTATTGAGGGTCATAATCTTTCGGTTGTTGATCATTTCACATACCTGGAATTCAGTATTTCTAGTTCTCTCTCAGTTGATGAAGATATACATATTAGGATCGCAAAAGCAGCAACTATGGCTAAACTGAATAAGGGGGTTTGGAACAATCTCACTCTTACTGATAAATCAAAATTAAGTGTCTATCAGTCATGTGTGCTTAGTACGCTCCTATATGGTAGCGAAATGTGGACCACATATACCAGTCAAGAGCGGAAACTCAAGAGCTTCCATCAAAGAACACTGCATCGCATTTTACGCATTCGTTGGCAGGACAATGTGCCTAACGTGGAGGTTTTAGAACGTGCACACATGTTTAGCATATTCTCCTTACTTATCAGTGGCACCTTTGTTGGTTAGGCCACGTAAGAAGAATAGAGGAAGGAAGTATCCCACAGATCCTGCTGTTTTGGAGAGTTGGCAGAAGGGACAAGATGTATTGGATTGCCACGCCTGATATTTATTGACGTTTGTAAAAGAGGCATGAGGGAAGCCAATATTGAAGAAAAAAAAAACTAATTGGAGTTCAACTGACGAAATCAGTGTTTGAAGGAGTAAAAAAGGTAGAAGATACTCGAGACGAGGGCCTTGAAACAAAAAGAACAATTAGGAAATCAAGATCTTACCGGGATTCTCCTGCGAGAGATGCGGCCATGATTGTCATTCTAGTATTTGCCTGGTGTGCCACTTGTCAAAGTGTAGAACTTCTTAGCACCTCTTTTGTCTATATATTTAGCCTATATATTTAGTCTATATATATCCTAGGGTGCACCCAGCTGGCGTTGCAATTTCACACAAAGAAAAAAAGAAGTATATGTATTTTAATTAGGTTTCTAAAGTAACTTTTTAAATAAAACAAAATTTTTGTTTTCTCCTTCTTATGTACACAAATACATTATAAGGTTTTTTCGAAGAGGTAGCATGCAACATACAGCTGACCACATGAGAAGCTTGTATTTTCAAAATTTAGTCCACACACTTGTGGCTTTTTATCCATCCATGAAGTAGTTTTGTTTAAAATTATGTTCTATAGCTCAAATAAAAGAAAAAAAGGTCTTTTGCCCCAAAGGAACAATTGTAAAATGGTTGTACTCATTGCGAAAACTACTTATTAAGTCACAAAAAAACATAAGTGTCGATTGTATTTGATTCACTTCCATCCAACCATGCATCAGCACTAATTTGAAATTAAATGTGTATCTATCTATCTATCTATCTATCTATCTATCTATCTATCTATCTATCTATCTATCTATCTATCTATCTATCTATCTATCTATCTATCTATCTATCTATCTATCTATCTATCTATCTATCTATCTAT
>CAXITT010000362.1:685794-696969 GCA_964033795.1 Lymnaea stagnalis
CTATCTATCTATCTATCTATCTATCTATCTATCTATCTATCTATCTATCTATCTATCTATCTATCTATCTATCTATCTATCTATCTATCTATCTATCTATCTATATATCTATATATCTATATATCTAAATATCTATCTGTGTATATCTCGTATGCCAGTCATGCGCCAAACGTGTGTTTGTTCTTGTCCACATAACCAAGCAACTAACTGAGTCATTTATACTTTTATAAAATGTTTCGTTATCGGCCTTTGACCCTTAATTTGTTTTTTTTTCTTATATGACCTTTGTAAAAAAATAATTTCCGTATGCGCTCATACGCCACTTATTCGAGTACGATATAACTTCAGTGAGATGTTGCGAGAAAAGCCGCAAAACGTTTTTTTTTTAATTTTACAACCGTTTTAAAATTAATTTTTTTTTTTTTAAGTCCAGAGCCCCTATGTTTGTTTTTTCATATACTAGTTATACAAATTTATTTTCAAAATATATGCGCTTCTACACCATAAATGCGATTGCTACAAAGCTTTGGAGAGTTTTTTTCCATAAGCCCGCGCATGTTACTAAGTTATTACAACACTTTTAAAATGTTACTTTTTCTCGGCAGTTGGCCCCAAATTCGTATTTTTTCTTATACGAGCTTTGTAAAAAGTAATTTCCGTATTCGCTCCTACGCCATTCTTTCCAAAAAATTTGTTGAGATGTTGCCAGCATTCCTTCATAGGTTTTTGAATTCTTACAACCGTTTTAAAATAATCCGTTTTGAGTCAGGGTCCCTATGTTTGTTTTTCCTATCATAATTCGTATAAATATATTTTCAAACCGTTTGCGCTCCCATACCATTCATGCAATCGCTACACAAATTTGGTTAATTGTTGTCCATTAGCCAGAGCATTTTACTGTATGTTTTAAAACACTTTTAAAATATTCCGTTTTTGGCCGTTAGCCCTTAATTCGTATTTTTTTCTTACATGAGCTTTGTAAAAAATTATTTCCGTATGCACTCCTACTCCATTCATTCGAATACAATAACACTTTGGTGAGATGTTGCCAGCACGAACGCAAAGGTTTTTGAATTATTAAAATGCGATACAATTTTAGTGAGATGCAGAGGCGTAGCGATGGGGGGGCGGGGGGGGACAGATGTCCCCAGGCGCAAGCTAGTTAGGGGCGCCAAAATGTTATTTGATATTATATTATTGGTAAAAATAATGAGTTTGAAAGTTGAAAAAAAAGGAAGGGGGCGCTTTAAAATGGATCTTGTCCTCCGGGCGCGAATCTTGTCCCCGGGCGCCAAACACCCTCGCTACGCCACTGGTGAAATGTTGTGCAATTCCCACAAATGTTCTTAAATTTTTACAACCGTTTCAAAATATTCTATTTTGAGTCAGCGGCCTATGTTCGTTTTATTGTGATATAAACTAAATACATATAAATTCAACCCGTATGCGCTTCTACACAATTCATGGGAATGCGACAAAATTGATGAGTTGTTATGCACAAGGTTTCGACTTTTACTCATTCATTACAACACTTTTAAAATGTTCCGTTTTTGGAAATTTTCCCCAAATTCATTTTGTTTTCTTATATGAGGTTGGTAAAAAGTAAATTTCCGTATAGCCTCACATACCATTTTTCAGAATGCGATAAAACTTTAGTGAGATCTTGTGCAATTGCCCACAAATATCTTAAATTATTACAACCGTTTTAAAATATTCAGTTTTGAGCCAGGGGCCCTATGTTCGTTATTTCATATTTTGAGCTATTTAAATATAATTTCAAACCGTATGCGCTCCTACACATTTCAAGCGATTGCGATAAAACTGAGATGAGTTGTTGTCCATAGACCAGAGCATTTTTCCAACACATTATACCCCTTCTAAAATCGTCCGTTTTAGGAAATTCGCCCCAAATTCTTTTTTTTTTTCCTTATACGAGCTTCATTAAAAAAAAAAATTCAGTATGCATTCTTCCAACAGTTATTAGAATGCGATTCTATTTTAGAGAGATGGTGTGCGCACGCACGCAATTTTTTTAAAAATTGTTACAACCATTTAAAAATAATCCGTTTTTAGCCAGGTGTCCTATGTTCGTTTTTTCCAATATAAGCTAAACAACTATAATTTCAAACAGAGCTAATGCATAGATGGATTGCTTTTTTTAATCAAATACAAATACTGACATTACATTGTGTGTGTGAAATGTTAAGTGGGTTTCTGAAGTAATTCATCAATTTTACAATCTTCCGTCTGTGGCCGGAGGCGATAAATTCGTTTTCCACACTTCTGTTATCTATATAATTATCGTATGCATTTCTATACCATTCATTCGATTGTGGTAAAACTTGGTCAATTAAAATGCACACTACCGCAAATGTTTCTAAATTATTTTTTTTTTTTTACATTATTCCGTTTGGGCCAGTGACCCTAATTTCGTTTTTTCTTCTAACAGCTTGATAACTATAATTTCAAACAGAGCTATTGCATGTGTGGATGGAGCTGAGTTCAATCGCAAATGTTTCTAATTTAGTACAACGATTTTACAATATTTCATTTAGAGCCGGGGGCACTAAATTCGTTTTGTTTTCTTCAATGAACTTCATCAATACTATTTGAAACGCAGCAATCAACACTACGTCCTTGAACAAATTCCAAAAGGCAGAAAACTTTTAGTAAAGCAGGAAATACATGTTTTTGCTTTTTTAGTGTAGATTGTATTTTTGTTATTTGTATACATGAGTTTGAATTTTGTGACGTATTTTAGAATCGAATATGACCGTGAAACCGTATTTTTTTTTTTTTTTTTTTTTTTTTATTTACAAGTATTTATTGAATAGTTTCTCTTTTTTTCGGAGTTTTTTGTGTTATGTAAAGACTTTTTACATGAATCGATGGTTTATTAGATAATTTAATAACACTTTTGAAAACGTAGGTATTGAACATGGTAATAATGTGATTTTAACGCTGGAATTGATGATTTATAAATTAATGTGAAGCTATACAACTGGAAATCTCCTGCCAAAAACTTTTCATTTAAAAAGTTGGGAGATCCTAACGTGTGAAAATTATTAACGTTAGGAATATTGCAAATTAATTGAATCAAATACAAACAGCGATATTTCATTTTGTGTGTGACCTAACAAGTTGTGTTGTTTTATCGGATTCCTGCCTTTCCTATCTAACTAAACCTCTTTCAGTCTATTCACCCCTAAAACTGCTTCGCTCCACCGCAGACAGGTATCCTGTCCGTTCCAAAGACACACACTAAAACATATGGTGAACGAGATTTCTCTTTCTGAGCACCCACACACTGGAATTCTTTGCCAATACACATCCGCAATATAGCAACCACACATGCCTTCAAAACTGCACTCAAAACACATCTCCTTAAACTATACTACCCTGACTGATTTCCTTCCACTGACCGATGAACGATCCTGGTAAAATTTCTGAGATGGGTGGATGAATGTACCTTTGTTTTGTCTTTTGGCTAAATGCTGTTTTTTTTATTTCATTTCCGTATTTCATTTTCATGTCATGATTATGTCTCTTTTGCTAATTTGTTTATGTAGAGCGCGGTGAGCCCAGTCCTAGGTGGGGCCTGGTAGACAATGTGAATAGAACCGGACCAAGACGGTTCTCCAGAAGATAAGCTTTTTTTTTATTTTATGCGAATGATCGTTGGGAGCAAGAGATCTAATGACTCAACCATCGGGAATGGGAGTTATCGTTGGGAGCAAGAGATCTAATGACTCAACCATCGGGAATGGGAGTTATCGTTGGGAGCAAGAGATCTAATGACTCAACCATCGGGAATGGGAGTTATCGTTGGGAGCAAGAGATCTAATGACTCAACCATCGGGAATGGGAGTTATCGTTGGGAGCAAGAGATCTAATGACTCAACCATCGGGAATGGGAGTTATCGTTGGGAGCAAGAGATCTAATGACTCAACCATCGGGAATGGGAGTTATCGTTGGGAGCAAGAGATCTAATGACTCAACCATCGGGAATGGGAGTTATCGTTGGGAGCAAGAGATCTAATGACTCAACCTCGGGAATGGGAGTTATTGTTCGGAGCAAGAGATCTAATAAATCAACCATCGGGAATGGGAGTTATCATTGGGAGCAAGAGATCTAATGACTCGACCATCGGGAATGGAAGTTATCGTTGGGAGCAAGAGATCTAATGACTCGACCATCGGGAATGGGAGTTATCGTTGTGAGCAAGATATCTAATGACTCGACCATCGGGAATGGGAGTTATCGTTGGGAGCAAGAGATCTAATGACTCAACCATCGGTAATGGGAGTTTTCGCTGGGAGCAAGAGATCTAATGACTCAACCATCGGGAATGGGAGTTATCGTTGGGAGCAAGAGATCTAATGACTCAACCATCGGGATTGGGAGTTATCGTATGGAGCAAGAGATCTAATGACTCGACCACCGGGAATGGGAGTTATCGTTGGGAGCAAGAGATCTAATGACTCGACCATCGGGAATGGTATTTATCGTTGGGAGCAAGAGATCTAATGACTCAACCATCGGGAATGGGAGTTATCGTTGGGAGCAAGAGATCTAATGACTCGACCATCGGGAATGGGAGTTATCGTTGGGAGCAAGAGATCTAATGACTCAACCATCGGGAATGGGAGTTATCGTTGGGAGCAAGAGATCTAATGACTCAACCATCGGGAATGGGAGTTATCGTCGTGAGCAATAGATCTAATGACACGACCATCGGGAATAGGAGTTATCGTTGGGAGTAAGAGATCTAATGACTCGACCATCGGAATGGGAGTTATCGTTTGCAGCAAGAGATCTAATGACTCGACCATCGGGAATGGGAGTTATCGTTGGGAGCAAGATATCTAATGACTTGACCATCGGGAATGGGAGTTATGGTTGGGAGCACGAGATCTAATGACTCGACCATCGGGAATGGGAGTTATCGTTGGGAGCAAGAGATATAATGACACGACCATCGGGGATGGGAGTTATCGTTGGGAGCAAGATATCTAATGACTCGACCATCGCGAATGGGTGTTATCGTTGGGAGCAAGAGATCTAATGACTCGACCATCGGGAATGGGAGTTATCTTTGGGAGCAACAGATCTAATGACTCGACCATCGGGAATGGAAGTTATCATTGGGAGCAAGAGATCTAATGACTCGACCTTTGGGAATGGAAGTTATCATTGGGAGCAAGAGATCTAATGACTCGACCATCGGGAATGGGAGTTATCGTTGGGAGCAAGAGATCTAATGATTCGACCATCGGGAATGGTAGTTGTCGTTGGGAGCAAGAGATCTAATGACTTGACCATCGGGAATGGGAGTTATCGTTGGGAGCAAGAGATCTAACGACTCGACCATCGGGAATGGGATCCAAAGAACAAGACGTTTGTTTAGATTTTAAAACAATACTGTTAATTTCAAGTTCTGAAACTAGTTTAATAATATCGAAATGTGAACTAAGACAAGGAAAAGGAGGCACATCTAGGGGTATTCAATCACCACGATCAAGTTCAGCGCGAATGCCAGCAACATTGCTTGTAAAGAAATTACAGAAAATATCTGGTTGCTGTGGCAGAGGAAACACCGAAGGAAGAGCAGTTCCTTTTTTACCTCCACTAAGGTAGCTACAAACATCAAACAACTGCCTGCTTGTTTTACCGATATTTATCTTTTGGCTATTTCTATCATCTATACATCTAATATATCGAATATATATATCTAATCAGTCTGTACGTATGTCTATCTGTCTCTCTCTCTATACATCTCATCCATTTATCTATCAATCTAAGAATCGTTTAACCCATCTCTATTTTGAAAATTACATTTTTGCTTGTGTAAAATGAATAGATCTAGATTTTCATTGGTATAATTATGTACATGTACTTAAGTTTTATTAACGTCATTTATTTTTTAAATTGGTGAAATGATAAAATAGGACCTATTTTGTCACAACTGTAACTCCATTGGATTTAAAGATATTGTCATCCACGTACAATTATGCACACACTATTTTGTAACCCCTTAAAAAATGTACCAAAAAAAATGTAACAATTTGTCAAATTCATTCTGACGCATCTCGTGTGCTGCCATTGGCAAATGGAACTATTGTATTTCTTCTTGTTCCCTCCCCAAACAGAGTTTTAAAGAACTTAGTAAAATCGTCCACGGTATTTTAACCACTTTACTTACTTAAACGCAAAAGAAAATGTTTGCCTTTCACCTACTTGTTTCTTACTTGGATGAGTGATAAGTGCATTATATATCCATATATACATCTAGCCATCCATTCATCCATCCATTCATCCATCTGTCTATCTTGATATATATATCCATCTATCTATATAGTTATTTATATATCGATCTTTTTATCCATCTATCATACTGATTCTCAGCCCAATTTATAATTTTGTTAAGTGTTGAGTTTTGTTTGTAAATTGTATTTTTATTTTAAATTTTATGTTCAATATACCCGGTAATATTATTCATCGATTTTTTGCATTTTAGATACCGGTATAAATATCTAGAAATTTACTCAAAAATAATTGGATGGTAAATGTCTAAAGAATTTGCCTAATTAAATTAAGTTCTGCTGATTCCCTGTTATTATATATATTAAAAATTAATGAAATGATTTACAGATGTCTTAATTTTCACTTTATTCGAAATGAGAACCATTTACTCCATATAATTTAATTTCTGACTTGTTCTGGGTTGGCGTGGCATTTTATGTTCCAAGACCAGTACATTTTAATTGTAGTCAATGTCAAAGGCAAGGAGTAAGTAATGTTAAACGATTCAACGGAATCATATTGTTTTGTTTCATTTATTTCATTTAGACTATCCTCATTGGGTCCAATATTTGGCTTAGTATATCTATTTTCATAAAGGTTCGTTTCTTTGAATATTTGTTATCCCTAGGCATTGTATAAACAAATTATAAAAAATATTAAGACAATTTTAATATTCAAAAAAATGATTTGTTTATTTCCATGGTAGCCGCCATCTTTAAAGGACTGATCAATTATTGGGGAGGTCATCGTTGTTTTAATATAATTGAGATAGAAAAAGCATAAGGGCTTTCTAATTTAAAAAAGTACTTTGGAAATCTAAGGACGATTATAGAAAACTATGCCATTTAATCAGAATTGGCAGAAGTTCAGATCCACATACAAAATTGCAATATAAAAGACAACTTACTGAAATGGTTTGAGTTAGCTGAGATAGATGTAAGTGACCCCAAGTCATTATTGGACATGTTTCTGGTGGACAAAGCTCAACGACACTCTTCTGAGCCACTGTTCACATTCCTAAAAGAGAGGAACATAAAAACAGAAAAGGATCTTGCAGATGCGATCTGTACTGCTAAAGATGCTCACTCAAATGAGGCACTTCATCGTGGACCAATAGCTGCAGTAGCCATAGAGAGCAAACCCATTGCAAAATAGTACAAAAAACCAGCAATAATAGATTTAGTGGCCTATCTGCAAAGTACAAAAAAAATATTATAATCAATACACTAATTATGCATCTCACAACGCATTTTTTTTTTTTTTTTTTTTGCGGCAAACTAGGGCATAGAAAGTCAGAGTGTAGAAAATTACAAAAGGACATGACCTACTATAGAAATAACTTTAGAACATATAGAAATTCGCCTACTAGTAGCCCAAATAGAAATAACTATAGATAACCATGTAATACTCAATTTAGAAGCTGACAAAGACAGAGAAATAACAGATATTAAACTAGACAATAAACAGCTACTCAAGATAGTTTACAAATAGACCTGTTCAGACCCTGGCAGCATCATGTCATACTGAAGGCAAACTGGAATTTTTCCAGTCTTAGATAGACAACAATCCTGTACAGTGTCTAAGAGAAACCTCCTGCACGACCATTGTAGTGAGCACAAAATATGTGAAGTCATGTAATTATTTTAAAGAAACAACGAAAGTGACCCTAGCTAACATATTGAAATTTAATGTACAAGGGCTAAGGTTAACATAGACTCTACATGGATAACAGAATCTTTAACAGCCATAGTAATGAACAACTATTAATTATAGAAAATTATCATGACATACCCAATAATTCCCAGGCATTATTTCTACAACGAATTGAACAAAAAGGTCTCAACATGGACACTATTAATGCTGTCAGGGCAAGACAACAATTAAAGAAAGAATAGAATAACGAAATTACCCCAGAAGAAATTCTAGAACATAACAAACCTATTACTATTAATGAACTAATCAAACTACAAGAATAATATAGTCAAATACAGACGATTAAACACAAGATGAACACCAAGGGAGCACCATTCAGAGGTCACAAATACATGTTATACAACAAAGTACTTATTCGAAAATTTAATAGAAAACAAATCAACACATGTTAAATAGTTATCCTCAGCTCATTAAGAAATGTAATAATTAAAATAGCACGTGATAGCCCACTAGCACGCTATATGGATATAAAAAAAAAAGATGAATGGGATCTTACAAAATGGTTTTTGGCCTGGGATAAAAAAGGATTTCAAAAGTATATAGGGAAATGTAAAGCTTGCCTAACCAAGAATCCAATAAGGGGCAAACACAAGGCTCCTATAAAAACCTCATAGACAATAGGGAGACATTTCGAAAAGGTAACCATTGATATAACTGCACCTAATCATCACACCTTCAAAAAAAGAACATAGGTTCATACTGACATCGATTGGCTATTCCATTGAAAAACATAAACTCTGAAACTATTTGCATGGCTTTACTAATGATCTTTACTAAATATGGATTTCCAGAGAAAATGTTGTCTGATAATGGAAGACAAACTTGTATCAAACATAGCAAATGATGTCACAAATTTATCAAGAAAAACACAGATACTATTTAAAATCTATAGACCCAGGCTAACGGCATGTGTCAGAGATGTCTCTCTAGTATATAAGAATGAGCTACAGTGCTGGGTGGCCGAATGGTCTAAACTGAGCAAATCTCAAGTTGGTGGTCTGGAGTTCAATTCCAGCCAGAGCCCAGTCCAGTCAAGCTATAACACCCTATAACAGCACCCCTAGTAGATGAGACTCGTTAACCTTGGATGGCGGATAACATTGATACAATGAAACATTCAGGCAACTCCTGCGACGTCACTGGTGCCAAGCTGTATCATCAAAATGATGTTCCTTGGGTTACCCAGAGGCGTGGAGACAGGCGATTTGCTGTTGGGAACCAGCTTATCTTCCTTGAAGTATAATCCCAGGCTATGTGGATTTCGTCCTCCGAAGTGGGCTCCGAAGCCCACTCCGTCGTCACATTGTGACGGACGGATGCCAGAAAAACAATGACATAACGCAAAAGAGACTATACGATTTAAGTACGTTCGGATTCCTAAAGACAATCATTGTCATTTTCTATTATTTTTAATTCCACTTTCAGTTTATTAAAAATTAAAGTTATACTATTATAAATTAAAAAGACATTAAAGTATCAACAAAGGGACTATTTTAAGCATTTTATATGTGTTTGAATGTAGTGAAAAAATAGACAATAAAATAAATCATGGTCAAAGTATTACACTGTAATCACGTTTATCGAGAAAACCCAAGCATCAGTCGTTTTTAGGGCATATTTTAGGACGTTGTTAATATTGCCAAATAAACTTTTAATTAATTTGTTCTAATTAATCACTCAAATGATGTCATCGCGTGAATTGCCTATTTCGCCAAAACTCGTAGGTTTCTTTAAATTTAATAACCTCACGTGACAAAAATGATAATGTATTTTTCCTTCTTAAAAGTAATATTAAAAAGCACAATTGATTGCTTTTTAAATTGTTAATAAAACACATACATATTTTAGCTTTGTATAATTTTACATTTAAAAAGTTTTTCGCTTTTTTTTTTCAAAAAATATTATTTTATTAAATTTATAACGTAATAAAAACTAAACTGTACATATGATTCTAATAAGAAAATGTGGTTTAATTCAATCAGTGCAGTGAAACTCAATAGCTAAATAGCATTCACTAATCCACTTATACCTCATACAAATAAGAACGAACCATAAGAAGTACAAAATATGTTTTGGAAGAGATTACAATCCAGTGGAAGATTTTGTAAATTTATTTAAATCCGGGTGGATGGATGGGTTGGTCACTTTGCCCCAGGCAGCACAAGATACGCTTCGAAATAAAGCAATGAATTTGATAAAAAAAAACATAAAAAATAAAACTATTGGGTACATTCATATTGGAAGTGGGAAATAGGAAGGGTGCATCTGTACGTGGATGACAATATATTTAAATCTCATGGTATTCTATTTGGAAAAAAAAATTCTCTTTTTACCAATACGGGTATGTTCGTTTTGCCCAAGGCAGTACATCATACGTCCCAATATTAAGGAATTCATTTGATTAATAATTAACCTTCTTGGGTACATACATATCGGAGATGGGAAAAAGGATGTGTACATTTGTACGTAGATGACGAAATATTTAAATCATATGGTATTACATTTGTGAAAAAAAAGAGATGTTAAATTCTCTGTTTAAAAAGAAAAATGTCATTACCAATTAAGAAAAATCAATTTCGTTAACAACTCGTGTGTACAGTTATATAAGTGTAGACATGAAAATCAAAACGCAATTATTTTACACACTTAAAAATTAAATTTAGACAAATGAAGTTTAGTTAAAATTTTCTTTAAAAAAAATGAAAATATATTTTTGTTGTTACTTTTCATCAGTCATGGGGTGTGCATTTTTATGATACAAATTTTTTTTTTAAAGACAATCAAATCTGATCTATGCGTTACAAACTGTTGCGAGATTCTTCTTATATAAAAGAATTCATTGTTGTACGATTTTCTTATAATTTACAATTTATTACTTTTTTTAAAATGCAAAATCTGTTTAAATTTTTGTTGAAAATATCAATATATAAATATATATATATATATATTCCTGTAATATAAAATATATTTATATCATGTATAGTGGTTTTTGTTTTTAAATAGATAGATATATAGATAGATATATAGATAGATATATAGATAGATATATAGATAGATAGATAGATAGATAGATAGATAGATAGATAGATAGATAGATAGATAGATAGATAGATAGATAGATAGATAGATAGATAGATAGATAGATAGATAGATAGAT
>CAXITT010000362.1:697767-776615 GCA_964033795.1 Lymnaea stagnalis
GATAGATAGATAGATAGATAGATAGATAGATAGATAGATAGATAGATAGATAGATAGATAGATAGATAGATAGATAGATAGATAGATAGATAGATAGATAGATAGATAGATAGATAGGTAGGTAGATAGATAGATAGGTAGGTAGGTAGGTAGGTAGATAGGTAGGTAGGTAGGTAGATAGATAGGTAGGTAGGTAGATAGATAGGTAGGTAGGTAGATAGATAGATAGGTAGGTAGATAGATAGATAGGTAGGTAGATAGATAGATAGGTAGGTAGATAGATATATAGGTAGGTAGGTAGATAGATAAGTAGGTAGGTAGATAGATAGGTAGGTAGGTAGATAGATAGGTAGGTAGGTAGGTAGATAGATAGGTAGGTAGATAGATAGATAGGTAGGTAGATAGATAGATAGGTAGGTAGATAGATAGATAGGTAAGTAGATAGATAGATAGGTAGGTAGATAGATAGATAGGTAGGTAGATAGGTAGATAGGTAGGTAGATAGGTAGATAGGTAGGTAGATAGGTAGATAGATAGGTAGATAGGTAGATAGATAGGTAGATAGGTAGATAGATGGGTAGATATGTAGATAGATAGATAGATAGATAGATAGATAGATAGATAGATAGATAGATAGATAGATAGATAGATAGATAGATAGATAGATAGATAGATAGATAGATAGATAGATAGATAGATAGATAGATAGATAGATAGATAGATAGATAGATAGATAGATAGATAGATAGATAGATAGATAGATAGATAGATAGATAGATAGATAGATAGATAGATAGATAGATAGATAGATAGATAGATAGATAGATGTTGTCCTGAAATGACTTTTATATTAAAGGGTGTTGGCACAACTCTCTTATGTGCAAAAATCTGAATAGTCTGCTTACTTTCAAAATTAAATCGTCTTCTTACTGCTTAATGTCAAAATCAAATTGTCTGCTTATTGTCAAGATTAAATAATTTGCTGTCAAGTATTCTGTATTGTCTAATGTCTTATGATGATGGCAAATATGTGATGTTCAATGTGCCGATGTCCAACCTTCCTTGGTCACAACATGGCTATTGTGATTCAAAACACGAAAATGATTATTGTATATTACTGATTTATTTTCACAGAACTGAAACATTCTATTGGTACATAATGACGTTGACCAATCAATAGATCTCGCAAACAAATATTATCCTCAGACAAAAGACTCACAGCAAATCTAACCAAAAATACTATCTCTCCTTGTCTAGCTCACCCTCCATCTCTCTCTCTCTCTCTCTCCCTCCCTCCCTCTCGCAAGATCAATCCAAAGCTCAAAAAATCGTTGTCTCCCTTTATCACCCAAAATCCATGCACTCCTACTTGATGACACGAGTTCACCCTCGTTTACTTAACCCAATTTGCCACAACTCAACATACACACACACTACCTCTGAAGTCATGACATTGACATTTGCCTAATGTCAAAATCGCAAAATAAATCACACTAACAAATAAACAAAAAGGTACGCACCATTTGTCAAAATCAAAAATAAAGACCCACTTCAGATGATTTATGTCATTAGAATTTAATTTTCTTTTTTTAATTTGTCACAGATCTCTGGTACAAATTTTATCTAGATTTAAGAAATCCCATTTGATTTTTTGTTAAATTAATTAAACAAAAAAACCAGACAATATTGAGTTATGCCCGTAACAGTACAATTTAAAATACCAACTTAAGTCTGTGTTCTATGTAACAAATAACGTTTTTTTCATAATTATACGTTTCTTTTTGTTTTTCACGCAAATTACATAAAAAGTCCAAGCAGTTCTCCAACAAATATTCACACTTTTCAGTTAAAACATGCATGAAAACTACTCACCACGTTCAGTCAAACAACATGACAAACAAGAAAAATGAGGTCACAAAGTTCAATCAATCGCCACTACATCAATAATTGTCAGTCACTCACAATGTCACAAAACGAAGACCAAATGGGATCACTCAGCTGAATCACTATTAAAAACAAAATATTTCAACAACATTGTTATTTTTTTTCAAATCGTAAACAAGACTTTCTATGAAAGACAAAATGAGTAAAACTTAATTTACAATATTATTAAAATGCCCTTTTAAAAAAAAAAGTCTATGCAGAAACGTGAATATATATTTCGAATTTTATTATTTTATTTTAAAATATATTTGTTCATGCTTTCATACGTACTGCAAAAAAAGGTATGTAACCAGTATCGCAGCAAAAGGGGGGCAGCTGGATAAGTCGCGTTGGGCGCCGGTGTCAGTAGGGTCGACAATAAGAAGGCCATACCGGCTTAAACTATCAACAATGGATTTGTGAAAACATAATTGTACCCATTAGGGAAATGATTGTATTTACAGAATGCGACCCGCTGTTATTGTACTGTGTGTGCCTGTGCCAATGGTATCACATAGTATTTAGAGGCTGCCTAACATGATCTATCACTGTACTGTGTGTGCCTGTGCCAATGGTATCACATAGTATTTAGAGGCTGCCTAACATGATCTATCAATGTACAGAGTGTGCCTGTGCCAATGGTATCACATAGTATTTAGAGGCTGCCTAACATGATCTATCACTGTACTGTGTGTGCCTGTGCCAATGGTATCACATAGTATTTAGAAGCTGCCTAACATGATCTATCAATGTACAGAGTGTGCCTGTGCCAATGGTATCACATAGTATTTAGAGGCTGCCTAACATGATCTATCACTGTACTGTGTGTGTCTGTGCCAATGGTATCACATAGTATTTAGAAGCTGCCTAACATGATCTATCACTGTACTGTGTGTGCCTGTGCCAATGGTATCACATAGTATTTAGAAGCTGCCTAACATGATCTATCACTGTACTGTGTGTGCCTGTGCCAATGGTATCACATAGTATTTAGAAGCTGCCTAACATGATCTATCACTGTACTGAGTGTGCCTGTGCCAATGGTATCACATAGTATTTAGAAGCTGCCTAACATGATCTATCACTGTACTGAGTGTGCCTGTGACAATGGTATCACATAGTATTTAGAGGCTGCCTAACATGATCTATCACTGTACTGAGTGTGCCTGTGCCAATGGTATCACATAGTATTTAGAGGCTCCCTAACATGATCTATCACTGTACTGAGTGTGCCTGTGCCAATAGTATCACATATTATTTAGAAGCTGCCTAACATGATCTATCACTGTACTGAGTGTTATTGTGCCAATGGTATCACATAGTATTTAGAAGCTGCCTAACATGATATATCACTGTACTGTGTGTGCCTGTGCCAATGGTATCACATAGTATTTAGAAGCTGCCTAACATGATCTATCACTGTACTGTGTGTGCCTGTGCCAATGTATCACATAGTATTTAGAAGCTGCCTAACATGATCTATCACTGTACTGTGTGTGCCTGTGCCAATGGTATCACATAGTATTTAGAAGCTGCCTAACATGATCTATCACTGTACTGTGTGTGCCTGTGCCAATGGTATCACATAGTATTTAGAAGCTGCCTAACATGATTGTACTGTGTGTGCCTGTGCCAATGGTATCACATAGTATTTAGAAGCTGCCTAACATGATCTATCACTGTACTGTGTGTGCCTGTGCCAATGGTATCACATAGTATTTAGAAGCTGCCTAACATGATATACCACTGTACTGTGTGTGCCTGTGCCAATGGTATCACATAGTATTTAGAAGCTGCCTAACATGATCTATCACTGTAATGTGTCTGCCAATCGTATCACATAGTATTTAGAAGCTGCCTAACATGATCTATCACTGTACTGTGTCTGCCAATCGTATCACATAGTATTTAGAAGCTGCCTAACATGATCTATCACTCTACTGTGTGTGCTTGTGAGTACTGTATCGCATGACATTTATCAGCTTTCTAATAATTGCGATTGGTGTTCTGTTTGTTTCCGAGACAAATGGGATGTTAGGTATTAATAGCGTTCTCTGAGTGAATTCAAATATTTTACAATCAGTTTGAGCTGATTCGCATGGAAGAAAAATGAGCAAGGAAAAAGAGCTGCATTTTTAATCATCCTTGCGTATTTGTATTATGAACACTGGCTTCCTTTCCCGCCTTTGTGGATCAGCCTCTATATTCTTGTCTGAGTAATTTTGTCATGTTTTAACCAGAATTGATTGCAGTGATTCATTATAGCATATACAATAGTAGATGCTATTATTTGTTTCAGTGGCTTGACCCCGTTGCACTTTTCACGAATTTTAAATAGACTATTTACGTTGTCTACAAAATACACCGTCAACGACAATTGTTCTGCTCCTGATCTATCAGCTATTTTATCGGATACTATTTAGAGTCTAACAGAATTGATATCTGATGTAATTATTAGTTTCTTTATCCCATTCGTCAGTCAGTTGGTTGTATATTTGTTAGAAGTATAACCAGCATTACTAATGAAGTTCTATAAATGCTTCACCCGCTCTTTATCCTCAGCTTTCACTCTAAATTAAAACAGATCATCGACATTTCCAACGTCACTATTTTTGCCACCATGTGCGATGTCGTGTGTGTCGCAGAAAATCAGTGTGGATGATACCAGGCAAAAGTTCTTTTCGACTTTTCTAAGACCTCATTAGTAATAAACTTGTCTATCTCCGTAGTCTATGTAGCTCTCAATTCCAAATAATGCACAAGAATGCTATCGCATCCTGCGAGCACATTTGTGCCCCTTACTTTCTACGTGATTACGAGCACCTTAAGGAAAGTCATGTTATCTTGAGAAAGGTTTTTCTGTAACAGCCACTTGTACCAGCGTAGAATGGGTCGCGGGAGTAAATAGGAAATATCAATACTTGACTTTTAAGATGACCAGAATAGGCGAGCCAAGTTGACAGCTGATCAGCTTTAAGATGACCAGAAAAGGCGAGCCAAGTTGACAGCTGATCAAGCTTTAAGATGACCAGAATAGGCGAGCCAAGTTGACAGCTGATCAGGCTTTAAGATGACCAGAATAGGTGAGCCAAGTTGACAGCTGATCAAGCTTTAAGATGACCAGAATAGGCGAGCCAAGTTGACAGCTGATCAAGCTTTAAGATGACCAGAATAGGCGAGCCAAGTTGACAGCTGATCAAGCTTTAAGATGACCAGAATAGGCGAGCCAAGTTGACAGCTGATCAAGCTTTAAGATGACCAGAATAGGCGAGCCAAGTTGACAGCTGATCAAGCTTTAAGATGACCAGAATAGTCGAGCCAAGTTTACAGCTGATCAAGCTTTAAGATGACCAGAATAGGTGAGCCAAGTTGACAGCTGATCAAGCTTTAAGATGACCAGAATAGGCGAGCCAAGTTGACAGCTGATCAAGCTTTAAGATGACCAGAATAGGCGAGCCAAGTTGACAGCTGATCAAGCCGTACACATCGAAGGCATCGTTGTATTTTGCTTGTTATTTTTGTTGTTTCCAGATCTACTCTCACTAAAATTGGAATTCGATTTTGGTCTCTAAGGTTTTGTGAATAAACAATATTTTATACATCTGATAGTTGAGATTTTGACTGAATGCATCGACCCTAATCAAACACATCATTTATTGTTATACAACAGCTACTATTTTTTTTTTTACATTTATTTTTAAATTTGGACATTTCATTGTCAAGTCTGTATGATGCGCACAAAGAAACGAACCGCAGCCTCCACAACATTTGGCAGCAGCTTCAAACTGTTGTGCGTGTGAAATGGTCACTACATTGAGTTTGTTCTGCAATGTGTTGGCTCGTTCTTGTCGGTGTCGTTGATGTGGACAGAATTTTTAGGTCACAACATTTCTTACACTCATCATTATCAAATGTCTTTTTGTATAATTTAGCTGGCTTCTAAACCCACATGGCACTTAATATTTGCTGCGGCTAACGTGTAAGGCTGTCCTTATTAATCCCTATTAATTTTACCGGGATTCATAAATCTGTCCAGCGTTAGGTTTGTTGTTGACCACGACTTGTACCACTGTGTCAATCACTTCAGGACGACCATCAGCGAATCTAATACTCTGTTACCCGGGTCTCAAAAAACAACGGTTCCCTCGTAAAGGCCGATTTTTAAAAGTATAAACTCTACTTGATACGCGTCCCTTGGTCATTGAATTGTTTTGTCATTACTGACCACATTTTCCCGACCAGATACTTTACCCATTACGCCAACGAATGTCTCTAGCAAGGTAGATAGAAACTGTCTCTAGTCAAGTATATAGAAACTGTCTCTAGCCAGGTATATAGAAACTGCCTCTAGCCAGGTAGATAGAAACTGTCTCTAGCCAGATATATAGAAACTGTCTCTAGCCAGGTATATAGAAACTGTCTCTAGCCAGGTATATAGAAACTGTTTCTAGCCAGATATATAGAAACTGTATCTAGCCAGGTATATAGAAACTGTCTCAGCCAGGTATATAGAAAATGTCTATATCCAGGTATATAGAAAATGTCTCTAGCCAGGTATATAGAAACTGTCTCTAGCCAGGTATATAGAAACTGTCTCTAGCCAGGTATATAGAAACTGTCTCTAGCCAGGTATTTAGAAACTGTCTCTAGCCAGTTATATAGAAACTGTCTCTAGCCAGGTATATAGAAATTGTCTCTAGCCAGGTATATGGAAACTGTGTCTAGCCAGGTATACAGAAACTGTTTCTAGCCAGGTATATAGAAACTGTCTCTAGCCAGGTATATAGAAACTATCCCTTTGGATTTTATTCTATCACTGATAATTTATATTATGCCAATCAAATTCTTCATGAAACTCTATTTTTACCAGTTAACTATAAAACTATTTACCGACATTCATTCATAATACCTATACCCACACAGTGAACCTAGTGTCTCCCAGACACCCAAGCTATTTTGCCATACATTTAGTGGTTTATCATACGAGGTTAATCACTACTCCTCCATCATCAGTCGTACATGACTAACTGTCTTTACGTAGTCGTCCATTATCAGTATTCCATCACCAACCTTCCATCACTAGGAGGTCTGTCACTAGTCACCCATCATAAGTCGTCCTTTACTAGCCGTCCTTTGCTAGTCGTCCATCATCAGTCTTCCTTCAATAGCCGACCATAAAGACACGCCCATCACTAACCTTCTGATTGACCACCTGATATCGATACATTGTCATGTTATCATATGTTCGTTTCATAACTTAAACCAAGCAACTGTGACGGATGATGTGTTAATATATGATATTGATGTCTGTCCTAACATCATATAAGTCACCTATTTCAAGAACTTGAATGTACTGTGTGATTTCGTTTTGTTTGGAGAGTATCTGGGTTTTTGTAAATATCAAAAGTTTAGTATTGCGACTTATTGTGCAAAAGGGGAATTTACGTATATATGTTGTGGAATTTGTTGTGATGGAGTAATGGCAGTTGATGATTTAGTTTCGTTGCGTTAATTAATATACATTATTCTAACAGTCAAAGTTTTTGTTATTAACACAATAACCCACTAGACAAAGCGAATATAACGCATCTAGTTAAGAAACGGGATCAAATCACCCGTGACGGGGCGATGTGTTACATTATGATATCGATGTATTGCCTAACATGATGTTTGTCCAATTGACGGAGTGATGCGTTACATTATGATGTCGATGTCTGGTCTAGCATGATGCTTGTCCACTTGACTAGGCGATGTGTTACATTATGATGTCGATGTCTACCCTAACATGATGTTTGTCCACTTGACTGGGCGATGTGTTACATTATGATGTCGATGTCTACCCTAACATGATGTTTGTCCACTTGAGGGAATGATGTGTTACATTATGATGTCGATGTCTCGCCTAACATGATGTTTGTCCACTTGACGAGGCTATGTGTTACATTATGATATCGATGTCTACCCTAACATGACGTTTGTCCACTTGACGGAATGATGTGTTACATTATGATGTCGATGTCTGGCCTAACATGATGTTTGTCCACTTGACGAGGCGATGTGTTACATTAGGATGTCGATGCCTGGTCTAACATGATGTTTGTCCACTTGACAGATTGATGTGTTACATTATGATGTCTATGTCTCTCCTAACATGATGTTTGTCCACATGATGGAATGATGTGTTACATTATGATGTCGATGTCTGGTCTAACATGATGTTTGTCCACTTGACTGAGTTATGTGTTACATTATGATAGTGATGTCTGGCCTAACATGATGTTTGTCCACTTGACGAGGCTGTGTGTTACATTATGATATCGATGTCTGGCCTAACATGATATTTGTCCATTTGACTAAGAGTCGTGTTACATTATGATAGCGATGTCTGGCCTAACATGATGTTTGTCCACTTGACGAGGTGATGTGTTACATTACGATGTCGATGTCTGGCCTAACATAATGTTTGTCCACTTCACTGAGTTATGTGTTACATTATGATAGTGATGTCTGGCCTAACATGACGTTTGTCCACTTGACAAGGCGATGTGTTACATTATGATTTCGATGTGTGGCCTAACATGATGTTTGTCCACTTGACTGAGTGATGTGTTACATTATGATAGCGATGTCTAGCCTAACATAATGTTTGTCCACTTGAATGAGTAATGTGTTACATTATGATAGTGATGTCTGGCCTAACATGATGTTTGTCCACTTGACGAGGCTGTGTGTTACATTATGATGTTGATGTCTGGCCTAACATGATGTTTGACCACTTGAATGAGTAATGTGTTACATTATGATGTTGATGTCTGGTCTAACATAATGTTTGTCCACTTGACTGAGTCATGTGTTGCATTATGATAGCGATATCTGGACTAACATGATGTTTGTCCACTTGACAAGGTGATGTGTTACATTATTATGTCGATGGCTGGCCTAACATGATGTTTGTCCGCTTGACTGAGTGATGTGTTACATTATGATATCGATGTCTACCCTAACATGATGATTGTCCACTTAACGAGGCGATGTGTTACATTATGATGTCGATGTATTGCCTAACATGATGTTTGTCCAATTGACGGAGTGATGTGTTACATTATGATGTCGATGTCTGGTCTAACATGATGATTGTTGACTTGACGGGTCATGCGTTACATTAGGATTTCGATGCCTGGTCTAACATGATGTTTGTCCACTTGACGAGGCGATGTATTACATTATGATGTCGATGTCTGGCCTAACATGATTTTTGTCCACTTTAATGAGTGATGTGTTAAATTATGATGTCGATGTCTGGCCTAACATGATGTTTGTCCACTTGACTGAGTTATGTGTTACATTATGATAGTGATGTCTGGCCTAACATGATGTTTGTCCACTTGACGAGGCTGTGTGTTACATTATGATGTTGATGTCTGGCCTAACATGATGTTTGACCACTTGAATGAGTAATGTGTTACATTATGATGTTGATGTCTGGTCTAACATAATGTTTGTCCACTTGACTGAGTCATGTGTTGCATTATGATAGCGATATCTGGACTAACATGATGTTTGTCCACTTGACAAGGCGATGTGTTACATTATTATGTCGATGTCTGGCCTAACATGATGTTTGTCCACTTGACTGAGTGATGTGTTACATTATGATATCGATGTCTACCCTAACATGATGATTGTCCACTTAACGAGGCGATGTGTTACATTATGATGTCGATGTATTGCCTAACATGATTTTTGTCCAATTGACGGAGTGATGTGTTACATTATGATATCGATGTCTGGTCTAACATGATGATTGTTGACTTGACGGGTCATGCGTTACATTAGGATTTCGATGTCTGGTCTAACATGATGTTTGTCCACTTGACGAGGCGATGTATTACATTATGATGTCGATGTCTGGCCTAACATGATTTTTGTCCACTTGACTGAGTGATGTGTTAAATTATGATGTTGATGTCTGGCCTAACATGATGTTTGTCCACTTGACTGAGTTATGTGTTACATTATGATAGTGATGTCTGGCCTAACATGAATTTTGTCCACTTGACGAGGCTGTGTGTTACATTATGATGTTGATGTCTGGCCTAACATGATGTTTGACCACTTGACTGAGTTATGTGTTACTTTATGATAGCGATGTCTGGCCTAACATGATGTTTGTCCACTTGACGGGGTGATGTGTTACATTATGATGTCGATGTCTGGCCTAACATGTTGCTTGTCCACTTGACTGAGTGATGTTTTACATTATGATATCGATGTCTACCCTAACATGATGTTTGGCCCCTTGACGGGGCAATGTGTTACATTATGATGTCGATGTCTGGTCTAACATGATGTTTGTCCACTTGACGGGTGATGTGTTACATTATGATTTACATGTCTTGTCTAACATGATGTTTGTCCACTTGACTGAGTGATGTGTTACATTTAGATAGCGATGGCTGGCGTAAAATGATGTTTGTCCATTTGACTGTGTTATGTGTTAAATTTTGATTGGGATGTCTTGCCTAAAATGATGTTTGTCCACTTGACTGAGTTATGTGTTATATTATGATATCGATATCTGGCCTAACATGATGCTAATCCACTTGACGGGGTCATGTGTTACATTATGATAGCGATGTCTGGCCTAAGATGATTTTTGTCAACTAGACAGGTTGATGTGTTACAGTATTATAGCGATGTCTGGCCTAACATGATGTTTTTTCCCATGACCCGGGTGATGTGTTACATTATTATAGTGATGTCTGGACTAACATGATGTTTGTCCACTTGACTGAATGATGTGTTACATTATGATTGCAATGTCTGGCTTAACATGGTGTTGTCCACTTGACTGATTGGTGTGTTACATTATGATAGCGATGTCTGGCCTAAAATGATGTTTTTCCACATGACCCGGGGAATGTGTTGCATTATGATAGCGATGTCTGGCGAAACATGGTGTTTGTCCACTTGATGAGTGATGTTCTATATTATGTCATTGGTGATTGAATTTATACAACACCCCAGGGGCATCTTTTGGAAAAACCTGACATAAAACGTAACACCCAATCATTTCACTTTGACAGGCTAGAGGAATTGATTAAGACAAACATTGAGTTAACCTTAATCTCTAGAGGAAAGCTAGCAAATTATGGATACAATAAACAAACCAGCAACACATTTTAGCACATGCCTCAATTTAGATTTACAATACTTCATTTTATCAAAGACTAACAGGGGAGATGCTGGTTCAATAGTTAGGGGTCACTTGACCACAAAGCAGTTAAAAGAGCCGCGCAACCACTGCGGCGGCCGAATTCCTTGGATTTTAAGGGGCTCCAAGTGGTGCTGTGGGGAAATCAAACTTGGCAGGGGTCCTTGAAAAGTCAAACTGCAGTTGGCTTTGCTTGACTTGGCTGTGGTATATAAATTCCGTATTTTACGGCGTGAAATACGAAATTTTTACCCATGAAAATATTTTCAAAATTCTGGGGTCCTGTTATACGCCAGGCGTCGTCTTATACAAAGGTTGTCGTCTTATTAGCCGGTAGTCGTCTTATAAGCCGGTAGTCGTCTTATAAGCCGGTAGTCGTCTTATATGCCGGTGATCGTGTTATACGTCAGTGGTCGTCTTTTAAGCTGGTGGTTGTCTTATAAGCCAGTGGACGTCATATAAGCCGGTGGTCGTCTTATATGCCGGTGATCGTCTTAAAAGTTGGTGGTCGTCTTATACGCCTGGGGTCGTCTTATACGCCGGTGGTCGTCTTATATGCCGGTGATCGTCTTAAAAGTTGTGGTCGTCTTATACGCATGTAGTCGTCTTATACGCCGGTGGTCGTCTTATACGCCTGGGGTCGTTTTATACAACGGTGGTCGTCTTATACACGGGTGGTCGTCTTATACATGGGTGGTCGTCTTATAAGCTGGTATACGGTATTCTGAAACTTCAGGGAACACGCTCTCTAGCGGAGCCACCCTCATTTACCTTAGACCGTAGAGTCAAATTGGTCGAGGGAGGGACAGTTTAATACATTTCCAGTTATACTATATTATTATCTCATAATTCACTACATCATCATTAATACAACTTCATGTATCAACAGTTCCCATAATTCAATTTTCTACCATTCAATGTCCCACCATTCAATTCAATACCATTCAATATTGTTTGGTATTGTCATATCATCATCTTCAGTTCCAGTTTGGTTGATAGCTTGGGAAACAAAGAGCAAGGCAGCTCCTAGGGGTTTATTGTCTTATCCTTCCTTTCAGCTTTCGAGTGCATTATGAGACGTTTAATCCGCTTGCATGTTTTATGTTTACATGTTAGAGTAAAAACAGCTTAATGTTTATAAGTGACAATTTTCTTGCTATGTACCTGCATGACATAAGCATCTGAATAAAAATGACGCACTGAAATCAAACCTGATGTTGTTTAATTTTTATTTGATGTGTGTTGGCACAAGGATAGCCTTTTATGGCGATGATAGCCCAATCCCTCAATTTTAACAGGAAAAGTAGGGCGTCGTCTTATACGGCTAGCATAGCCCAACCCTTACATTTTAACAGGAAAATTAGGGCGTCGTCTTATACGGCAAGCGTAGCCCAAAGCTCTATTTTAACAGAAAAATAAGGGCGTCGTCTTATACGGCAAGCATAGCCAAAAACCTCTATTTTAACAGGAAAAGTAGGACGTCGTCCTATACGGCGAGTATAGCCCAAAGCTCTATTTAAACAGAAAAGTTAGGGCGTCGTCTTATACGGCTAGCATAGCCTAACCTCCCTATTTTGACAAGAAAATTAGGGTGTCGTCTAATGCAGCGAGCATAGCCCAACCCTTCTCTTTTAACAAGAAAGTTAGGGAGTCGTCATATACGGCGAGCATAGCTCAAAACCATCTATTTTAACAGGACAATAGGGCGAAGTCTTATACGTATGAAATTAAGTTTTTTATTATGTTAGAAATAAATATAATTAATTTGTTAAGTGGTTTGGAATTTAAATGGAGAAATGCATAAACTGGCAATTGTATTTGAATTGCTGTTGCAGTAAAATGTTGTCTTGTTAAAAAAAAATGTTTTTTATTGATACGCAAAAACTAATACTTGTAATGTAATAAAACAAAAATTCTATTGATTTGGATCAATGCTTAATCTTATTTTATTCGTGTATAGGTTTAAATGATTTATTTTTTTAATGCAATCAGGAAGGTATGTAGCTTAGGGTGGTGTTGTTATTTTTTTAAAATTGGAATACTAACCATATATGTTACTGCATTTTATTAAAAAACCCGACTATCGATATGTAATGTTATTTGTTTTTAATCTGCAGGTCTAATGCATATTTCCAGTATTTAGCCTTTTTTTTGTTTTTTGTTTTTTTTTAAAAATACAACTTGTTCCGAAACCTGAATAAAAAATTTAAAAAACCTTTATAAAGAATAATTTCTTTTTTTCTGACCCCCCCGCCCCTCCCACCCTCCCTTTTCCCCTCAAAACCAAAAAAAAAAAACAAAAAAAAAAAAAAAAAAAAAAAAAAAAAGTAAACCAAAGAATAAAAACCATAAATATCACAAATCCTCTTCTTATTTTATTTTAAATATTTTATTAATTTCTCAAAATAACAAAGGTAAAATAGAAATAATAGTTAAAAATTCCAAAAGAGAAAAAGAAAATACCAAATACAATTTTTGGCCAGACAAAATCATCTGCTCTATTTTTTAGGAATTTTAATTCCTTTTCTTATACTCAAATTGTAATTTACTATTTTTTTTTATCAATATGCTTAATTCATTAATAATACATTTCTTATAATTGCTTATGTGTACAACCATCATTGTTAAGAATAATGTAATTAAAAATTATAAGTGAAGGAAACTAATCTTATAAAAAGGATCAACTCTGGTTTAAGGAAATGAGGGAGAATGTCATATATACATATATGAACGAGAGAAAGAAAAATAATTAAGACAGTTATAGATAGACAGATTCATAGTTGATAAATATATATGTAGATATAAAGATATTATGAAACTTATAGATAAATAGATTGACAAATAGATTTATAGATACATTGATAGATATATAGATATATAGAAATGAAAATATATAGATAGCTATATTAGATAGATAGATAGATAGATAGATAGATAGATAGATAGATAGATAGATAGATAGATAGATAGATAGATAGATAGATAGATAGATAGATAGATAGATAGATAGATAGATAGATAGATAGATAGATAGATTAGATAGATAGATAGATAGATAGATAGATAGATAGATAGATAGATAGATAGATAGATAGATAGATAGATAGATAGATAGATAGATAGATAGATAGATAGATAGATAGATAGATAGATAGATTTATAGATAGATATATAGATAGATAGTTAGATAGATAGATAGATACATAGATACATATATACATAGATACATAGCTACATAGATAGATCCGATAGATGTTTGGATGATAGATTATAAATATGCATCTCATTAAATGCATTTATCAAAGTTTATATTTTCATTACATTTACTGTTCCACAGTAGTTGCACAGTTTGATATTCTGGTTTCCTCAGAATTTGTAAGGTAGCCTGCATGATTTTCTCCAGTTTGGTGTTCGTCGGAGAACATAAGATATTACAAGTCCCAATTGTCGTCATTCACTTTCAATCAGATTCTATCAACTCCACAGGACGAGTGTCAGAGTGCAATCAGCGTGATCGTGGCCTGAGACGGGATCGTTTCATTTCATGTTGGCTATACCTTAAACAAGGCAAACAAAAGATAAGTATTTTTTTTTCCAAGAAAAATTGAGCTTGCTATTTAAATGCATTATTTTGACTAAACGAGTAACTTTAGCAATAAATAGTTCGTGGTTTATCGAAAGCAAATTTTGTTCACGCCCTAAACTCCAATAATAATCTAATTCCCATCCATTTTCAACGTCGTTTTTATTTTACAAACAATTTTAGGAAAACACACAAATTATAAGGAACCACTTTTAGCGCTGTTATCCGGAATTTAGATTCATCTTCTCCCGAGGCACATGAAAAACTGATTTTTTGGGGTTGGGTTACGTGGATGGGACCGAAAATTTAAAGGAATTTGCTTGACTTTGGCAAAGAGTGTTTTGTGCCAAATTTCATTTGAAAATATTTATTGAAGGTGGGTAACTTAACCTTCCAAATATTTTGCAAGTCCACAACACTGCCAGCATCCCACAACACAAAAGTGAATTTAAGGTAAATGATCTAAAAATAAGAGCGATTCTTGAATCATGAACAATTTCAGTAAATAGACCAAGAACATAGGTCAACAACCTTTTTTTTAAAAATTCTTTGGTATGGCACCTTTCCGTCTGCTGGAGACAATAGATTATAGTTATTGCTTTTAGCTCTTGGTGTGGCTAGTGAGACCGATCCTCAAGTGACAGTCTCTGTTGCATTTCCCACACACTAATGTGGTGGAGCAATATTTACCGGCCTTCCTCCTGGCTCCTTTGCAGCTGTTTTCGCCCTGTATTGCTCCTCAGCATGCAGAATTCCTCCATTCATGATGTCCCGCCATGTGGATCGATTGCCAAATATTCCCAGTTTGAGATATAGATGTTGGCCGACTTCATGTCTCTTCTGCATTTGTATAAGTATCTGTTGTATCCCAGATATGTAAAAACTGTCAACTGCATCCGAGTCGCATTCATCATTGGAGATAAAGGGCAGGGAGTCAGCGAACTGTGCCATGTTGTTTTTTTTTTCTTTAGGCTAATTAATTGTAAGCGCAAATCTCTTTGCAGGCAGCGGATAGGCTGGATACGGAGCTCTGCAGGCCGTCTGCTGTGTAAGATACTAAAGTGGCATCGTCTGCAAATAAGAACTCCCGTAGCATGACTTTCTTATTTTCTCTTAGCTCTAAGGTGGGCAATAGTGAATAAAATCCCGTAAGCTCTAGTGTGGATGTATGTCCCCTCGCTTTTGTTCTTAAAGGAATACTGGAATAGGATGGATACGAAGATTGCAATAGATTATGAGCCAGTACGTAGCCTTGCTTTACTCCTCTGCCTACTGGAACAGCTTCTGGGGTGGCACTGTTATAGCACAGTGTTTACTGCAGGTTATTGTGAAACTGCTTGATGATGTTAAGCCGTCGCGTAGGGCAGCCTATATATTAGGAGCTGGAAAAGGCCGCTTCTGTTGACAAGATCCAAAGCGTTAGTGAGGTTGACAAACGTAATGTATAAAGGCATATGTTGCTCCCTGCATTTCTCCTTCAACTGGCGCACAGAGAAGATCATGTCTATGGTTGACCTACCAGCGTGAAAGCCACATTGTCTCCTTAATTTTTGTACAACGTAATGATGTTTGCATCTTTTAAAGTAGACCAAAGTTGCTCAACCTCTTTTTTTTTTTAAATTGTGATCCCATGTTATAGAGACAAAGTGACCAGAGATCCTTTATTTAGTGAACTGTAAAAATGGTCTAATTTTTTTTATAAGATATAGATGCGGTTAAAAAAAAAAAGCAGATCACAAATGTATAAAACATAAAAATATTTTTCAAAATGATTAGAGAAAACATTAATACAATGATTTATGTTTAACTGGACTCCAAATCTTTACCAACTTGTTGACACCACAACATCATGCTTAGCAACGACACTGTGAGTTACATATTTTATTTACCTTTGCTGTGCTTTGTGGTGCGGTCGAACGAGGTGACCGAGACAGACAATCAAAAGTATGAACGATGTCAGGACCAAGAAATAATACCACATTGACACTGGCGGTTTCTTTTCTACTTTGCCAGATGATAACACTTTTATGTGTTTTACTTCTTCATGTTCTACGTCCAACAAGTCACTTACTGTTCAAGATGTATGGAAAAGTAACACTGAAATATTACCAATTATTTCAAAAACAATACTTTATTTTAATTAAGTAAATATTTATACGTGAAATATTTTTTGTTTCCTTTTAACATGCCATTGAGAAATACGTCAAACTTTATTTGTGTATCAACAAATAGCTGCACGCAATGATGGCTACGAAATATTCTATCACAACGATGGCTTCCAACTTGTCTTTCACAACGATTGCTACAAAATAGTCTTTCACAACGATGGCTTCCAAATATTCTTTCACAAAGATGGCTACCAAATAGTCTTTCACAACGATGGTTACCAAATAGTCTTTCACAACGATGGCTATCAAATAGTCTTTCACAACGATGGCGCCCAAATAGTCTTTCACAACGATGGCTACCAAATAGTCTTTCACAACGATGGCTACCAACTAGTCTTTCACAACGATGTCTCCCAAATAGTATTTTACAACTATGGCTACCAAATAGTCTTTCACAACGATGGCTACCAACTTGTCTTTCAAAACGATGGCTACCGAATAGTCTTTCACAACGATGGCTACACTATAGTCTTTCACAACGAAGGCTACCAAATTGTCTTTCACAATAATGTCTCCCAAATAGTCTTTCACAACGATGGCTTCCAAATAGTCTTTCACAACAATGGCTACCAAATAGTATTTCACAACGATGGCTACCAAATAGTCTTTCACAACGATGGCTAATAAATAGTCTTTTACAACGATGGCGCCCAAATAGTCTTTCACAGCGATGGCTATCAACTTGTCTTTCACAACGATGTCTCCCAAATAGTCTTTTACAACGATGTCTCCCAAATAGTCTTTCACAACGATGGCTTCCAAATAGTCTTTGACAACGATAGCTACCAAATAGTCTTTCACAACGATGGCTTCCAAATAGTCTTTCACAACGATGGCTACCAAATAGTCTTTCACAACGATGGCGCCCAATTAGTCTTTCACAACGATGGCTAACAAATAGTCTTTCACAACGATGGCTAATAAATAGTCTTTTACAACGATGGCGCCCAAATAGTCTTTCACAGCGATGGCTATCAACTTGTCTTTCACAACGATGTCTCCCAAATAGTCTTTCAGAACGATGGCTACCAAACAGTCTTTCACAACGATCGCTACCAAATAGTCTTTCACAACGATGGCTACCAAATAGTCTTTCACAACGATGGCTACCAAATAGTCTTTCACAAAGATGGCTCCAACGGTCTTTTACAACGATGTCTCCCAAATAATCTTTCACAACAATGGCTTCCAAATAGTCCTTCACAACGATGGCTTCCAAATAGTCTTTCAAAACGATGGCTACCAACTAATCTTTCACAAAGATGGCTACCAAATAGTCTTTCACAACGATGGCTACCAAATAGTCTTTCACAACGATGGCTTCCAAATAGTCTTTCACAACGATGGCTACCAAACAGTGTTTCACTACGATGGCTACGAAACAGTCTTTCACAACTATGTCTACCAAATAGTCTTTCACAACGATTGCTACCAAATAGTCTTTCACAACGATGGCTACCAAATAGTCTTTCACAACGAAGGCTACCAAATAGTCTTTTACAACGATAACTACCAAATAGTCTTTCACAACGATGGCTACCCAATAGTCTTTCACAACGATGGCTACCAAATAGTCTTTCACAACGATGGCTACCAAATAGTCTTTCACAACGATGGCTACCAAAAAGGTAGACACAACTCTGAGTGTCTATGGAACTTAAACTAAGCGGACCAACAGAGAGACTGCTGGAGACTACGAGATAAAAAAATGAGACAAAAAATTTCGATTACAATAAGAGTCGAGAGAGAGACTAATAAACTGGCATAATTCCATTACCTTAGATTTGCATATAATAATAATAATAATAATAATAATAATAATAACATTTATTTGAAAATCCCGCTTCATCCCCAAAAGTTTAAGCGGTGTACATAGCCTAATGTATTAAAAGAGAAATAAAACAATATATAGCATACCACATTGAAATACAAAATACGTCATTGCAAAATATATATACGAGAATACAATTTCTTAGTCTTTCATACCTAACAACAATAAAAAAACACATGCAAATACAGATCAACAAGATAATAGATAGACACATCATTACAGCATGTGTTTGAGAAATAGATATGTCTTCTAATCATTTTGAAAGACTCCAGTGACTGGCTTTTTCTGAGAGCGACAGGAAGGAAGTTCCAAATTGTTGGGCCAGCAAAAGTGAAAGTACGCCAATCGTAAGTCTCAAGGCGAACACGTTGTTTTGAGACTTTGCCACTATCCAAAGAGCGGATTTGTCTAGTGGGTACATAAGGTGTCAGCAGCTCTTTCAGATAGGACTTTGCCAGGTCAAGCAAGCAGCAATAGCACAGAGTTGCAATGTTGTACTCTATGCGAGCGAAGACCGGCAGCCAATGCAACTCTCTCAGAAGTGTTTTAGCATGGTCAAATGTGCGTTTGCGAAGAACAATGCGAGCCACAAAATTCTTGGCTTTTTTAATTTTATCTAGTAATGCACCTGGAAGACCCACCATAAGATCATTTCAGTAGTCCATGCGTGATAGCACGAATGCAGACATCAGTTTCTTTGATGCATGTAAGGTTAAGAAAGGTCTGATATGACTAATTCTGCGTAGCTCTACAAAAATTGCCTTGCAAAGCAAGTTAATGTGATTTTCCATAGTAAGTGTTCTGTCTAAATAGACACCCATGTTTCGCACTGTTTTAGCAAACGCAATCTATATACCTAAGAGAGTAAGGGTCTGTGTGTCATTTATATATTTTACCTTTTGAGCGGTAGCAATGGGGATCAGCTCGGCCTTTTCATCATTTAGGTGAAGGCTGTTTATAAACATACAGTGCGTAACTGACTCCATCGTATTTTGTGTCATACTAAGAATCTAAGGGAACTGAGAGGGGATCACAGATTGCCGAAGTGTGGTGTCATCCTCGAAAATATGATATAGCATGTCAAACTGCTTGATCACTGCACCCACGGGCTGAACGTACATTGTGAAAACCACCGGGCCTAGAACTGAGAGCTTGGGTACTGTGAATTCGATGAATGATTGCTATGAGGTCAAGCCATTGCAATAACTGAATGGATCCGACTTGTATGATATGAACGGAATCATTTCGAACGATATTGGTGAATCCGAACTCATTTTTCAAACGTTGGAGAAATGTGCCGTGGTCAAGCGTATCGAACGCAGCCGATATATCGATTAGCGACAAAAGCGATATCTTGCCCTCGCCACAAGATGACAGAAGGTTAGTTTACGACGCACAACAGTGCTGTCTCAATAGAGTGATGCACGCTGTATGCTGACTGGAAACGGCTCAAACAAGTCACACCGAAAGAGGTTGATTCAGGAACTGGCGGATAACGACTTTCTCCAAAAGCTTAGATACAAATGGAAGATTGGAGGCGGGGCAATAATTTTACAACACATTTGGGTCCAGCTTCGCCTTCTCTAGCAATGCAGATAAACCGCCTCTTTAAACGAAAATTGGACAATAAAAGATTTTAAAGACTGACTTATGCTAGTAGTTATGATAGGCACCATTTCATCTAAACATTCGTACAACAATCTTGCCGGAAGAGGGTCAAACAAACATGACTTTTTCGGGGAGTCGGCCAGGATTTTCTTTACATCCGATTCAGTGAAATCTAAACATTCAATCATAGAACTTCCTTTAAATGGCATGAATTCGGGAGTCTGTGAGTATGTCAAGTCTTTGTGACTTTCGTTATAAAAAACTCCTTGAGAGCGTCTGGCAGCTAGCCCACGCAATGTTTTTTTGCCGAAGATGTGTTCTTCTGTTTACCGGTCAGCTAACCCACAATATGAAATAATTCCCTAACAGATCCACACTCTACAATATGGTGACTGAAATATTTAGTCCTAGCTGCAATGATCAACTTTTTAGTTCGTTCCTTGTGATCAATAAAGATTTGACGGTGCATGGTCACGCCATAGTTCTGCCATTTGCGTTCTGCACGTCACCGCTTCTGCCTCGAATCCTTTATTTTGGACGTGGGCCATGGGCGGACGGGCGGTCCGTAACTCACCGTAAGGACAGTGGTGCAAGTTTGTCTAAAATAAAACTAGTGTAGTCTTTTTCAGGGTCATCTTCACAGCACCCAAGGGGTAGCGATGTCATATCTGAAGGCCACTACATCTATCCGTCGGTGGTCACGGGATGAGACTGTGCGCAGAAGGCTTTCTGGTTTCCTCAAGTCAAAGTCAAAGGTGACTGGGAAGTGATCAGAAAAAAGTTTGTCCTCAATAATGAGGTTGCAGATCCTTCACGGTCCTCTCTGACAACCAGCCAATCTAGGATGTATCCCCGCTACTGTGTCGGAACACTGACAAGCTGAGTCATTCCATGCGTTTGTAGGGCTGATTGTAAGGGTCTTCACGAGCTCTCGGTGGTGGACTAAAATGGCAGGTTATGGCGCCGATTATTATGACATTGTTGTTGGTGGTTGCGTACATGTCAAGGAGTTGTAGAAACTCCACAGTAAAATGACAGATCTTCAAGTTATTTTGCCTATTGTCTGTATATGCACATAAACTTAATCGCTTGTTCACTATAATTAAGTTGCATCTTGCACATCTCAAATGAAACAAACTTGTTCGATTTTGAGAAGGTCAGAATGTTTTTAAACGACGGTAATACCTCCACCACTGCGCGACGTCCGTGGGCAAGAGTGAAGGACGTAGTCCGGAATCGTAATTTCTTGCAGCTCTACCTCGTCTCGGACATGTTTAAACCACGTCTTGGTAATGAACACAACGTCGGCCTTGCCCTCCAAAACAAGATCAAACACATCAAATGTCTTATTCCTGCCTGCAAGGGAGTTGAAACATAGCACTCCGAAATGCCGTAATTGCGGCTTCACAACAGGCTGACAGTCAACAACAACTAAATTTGATCTAGTCAAGCCCCGTCAAGGCGGTGTGAAATCATGAGCCACCAACCGTGCTCCTAGTATTTACACGTAGGGGAAGGTTTGCGATGGATGACACAATATGTGGCTGATCTACGTCGTTACTGACAGCCTCGTTTAAAGAGTTTACATGACGATCTCCACAAACAATAATATTGACATGGCGATATTTAATTGGACGCCCTTTCCGACGAACAGCTCGATAAAGTCGCTTCTTTCGTCGTGCGCCAACTTTCCGTCCGCCACTACGATAGGTGCGCTTACGGGGCAGGCCTCGGCCAATGGAGAGTTCATCAGTCGATACGCCAAATTAGAAGTCAAGAGTATTCGTTTTACATTCATTGACAATAGTCGATCGCGGGAGCAGATCAGCAGAACTGTGTCGCCGAGCATATCATTAGCTTGCATTAGCAATGATTGTAATGACAGCTAAGATGGCCGGCTACGCAAGGAAAACAGGAAGCATACATAAAACTGCATTATGATCAAGAGCTTGATCCTAAAATTGTCTGTAAGGCGTAGACTCGAGCTCAATACAACTCAGACTTCCCCGAAATTGAATGTATGTAATGATGATAATAAATGCTCAACACTTTACTGTCTTTTGTACAGTTTCGGTAAAAAAAACTTTGAAAGCCTGCCATCTTGTTGAATATACTATTCATTGTAAATTATTTAAAATCTACGCATTATAAAGGTACTTTAAAAAGGTAAGTGCTTTTCTGGGGATTTAATACAACGTTATCTTAATATAAACTCCCTGAACTGAGTTCACGATACCAATTAACGATATCAATAAAGAGCTGTTCACATTTTGTTCACCTTTTAAATTATATTTTATGAGTTTTCTCATTATGCTTGAACATTAATAAAACTAAGTGATATTTCACCTGTGTCAAAATGGATTTTAATGTTAATAACCAACCAGTAGAGGCTGTGGAAAGTTCATTTGTTTTTTCTTGAAAGTAGAACAGATTAGGGACAATAATACTGTAAAATCCTTAATACGTATCGCTTATGAATGTGTTCCCCAAAATATTTAGCAACATTTTCAGAAAGCTGTAGAAAGGTGATGGTAAACCTCAAGTCGACAATTTCCGGGAAAATAGTGACTCCTGGATAACTGGTCGAACGGAACAAGCACCGAAACAGACTTTAAAAATTTAAATAACTTATTACGATAGAGGAGTTCAAGAATCGTGTTTGTAAAGAGGTAGGAATATATATTTATTTATTTATTTATTTAGGCATTTTTATATAGCGCTGATCATAAAGTTCTAAGCGCTTTACAATTATTAAAACATGTAAACTAAGTAAATACAAATGAGAAACTAGGATAGTAACTAATATTCTATAAAAACAATGAAAATGGCTATAAAACGAGGACACTTTGACACTTCAGGATTAACCCGAAACAGAAAATGAGGTAGGGCAGACCGTGGCTAAGGAGATGTGCATATGTCAGCAGTGTTAGCTGATAACTAAACCGTTTCACATCAGCTCGCAAAACGCACATTTGACACCAAACAAGACAGAAATATAGAGCAACAGCATCAACTTAAAGCAAACCTGCTCAAAAATTAAATAACTCTTTCACGTAAGAAAAAAAAAATATACAAACGACAAATCTGCATCCTGTAAAAAAAAAGAAGATAATATGAGGGATAAAGGTGGGAAACTCAAGAAGAAAACTAAGAAGATCGCACATCCTGGTACAATAGACAAGTTGTCCACGTGTACGTTTCATCATATATCTGGAGACACATTTTCCCCAATCCAAAAATAATTAGCTCTCCTCCAGCTACCCATGACATTTTTAAGAGATTTTTTACGAGTCAAAAGAGTTGTATTATAAGCAGTAAGGCTAGTTTTACTGATTCTAGCAGTGTTCCTGCTCGTATGAGAGATTTATGATCTTGTCGCCAAAATTCGCTTTGCTCCAAAAAGAGGTCTAGATCCATGAAGCGTCTTACCAAGGACTTGAGTGCAATTTATGAAAAATCTAAATAGAGTTTTACTTCCTAGCGTGGTGGCAATACTCTTCATTTTTTATATTGAAATACGATACATCCCACTCTCTTTATCATAGATACTTAGGATCGGGCCGTCGGAACGATTTCTTTCCATCAGGGCGAGGACTGACAGATATAAACAATATTCTGTTCCCCACTCTGTACGAATTTACTGGTGAGCTTCCTGTGAAGTCACACATCTGAATGAGAACCAATAGGTCACCGATTTTGTTAAGAGAACTCACTGAATGGCTGTTTGAAATAATTTATTATAAATGTCTTGTGTTCAAATTGTTTTTTTTATTGTGCTGCAAAAGAATAATGCAATCAAAAAACATATCCATTTATTTGGATCAATAAAAGACTCCTATATTATTGTATCTTAACGGTGGATTTAAAATTATTAATATCCTATCTAGAACTTTCAGAATGTTCCCTAAGTTTAAAAAACTATATCTATGGCATTTTTAAGTTGATTTTAATGGGAACAAATTTAAATTATAATTCTATAATTTATCTAAATGATTTTTTATAGACCCCTTCCCTTCACTCCATCTCCGACATAACTAAATAGATATTTTATTAAATGGGCCCCCAACGTGGGGTTTCATGGAGGATAATAAATTAATCTAGAAACTTCCAGAAGTTTCTGTATTGTTCGAAGGGTTATATAGCGTGATCAAAAAGCTGATTCGAAAAAAATCGCTCTGAGCATGATCCCATTGAGGACTAAGATTCTGGTTGGGTGCGAGATCCATTAGATTGATTAATCTTGACCAAGCTTGGAACAAATATATCCATCATTATCCAGGAGGAATTCTTACGGGGATATTATCTTTTTATAACATTCCGTTTGAGGCCGGGGGCCCAAAATTCATTTTTTCCTGATATGGGCTATATAAATAAAATTAAGAATAAAAACACCAACATGAGTAGATGGATATTTACAAAACTTAGTACACATACACTTTATTATCCATTTTAAAATACTATTAGGGTACTAAACTCATAATATCACTTCCTCTGGGGCCACGGGCCCCGTTTCATTTTTGCTTATAACAGCTTTATAAATAAAGATAGGCTTATTACTCCTACATGAGTTGATGGATCTTGATCAAACTTATTACACAGTACACATACATCCATATTTAAATGCCGAATGGTGCTTAACTCATAATATCCATCTCTCTGGGGCCGGTGGCCATACTTCATTTTTTCTAAAATAAGCTATATAAATATCAACAGGCTTAGAAAACACTGTAGGTACTATTTGAATTGGGAGATCTAGGCTTAGCTTTGTGTCAATACCCTTCTTAATTCCTATTGAAATATCGGCGGATTTAAAACTAAGAATATCCAATCTAGAATTTTCCAGAAAGTTCGAAAGGTTTATAAAGATATATCAATGGCATTTTAATGTAGATTTTAATGGGACACATTTTAAATTCAAACTTTATTATTGATCGGACTAATTTTTATTTTAGGCATAACAAAATTGATAAAGTTATGAAATTGCCCCCATTCCCCGTTGCCCATCGATTAACTGAAAAGAAAAATGATTATAATTGTGGCATTTGTTGAAGATTTTTATTGTATTTGAACCATATTTAGATAAGTAGATTTTACACATGTTTCGAACACGTTACTAAATTTAATTTAGCATGTTTTCCTAAAAAGTTCTAAATTTTTCCAAGAGTATATCTAGTGGGAGCTAAGGGATCAATGACATTTTAGTTAGTGCTATTCATTTCTATACTGTCCCGGAGTTTACTATTCTCTCAGTAAAACCCAGTAATTTTTTATACGGGATCCCAAAGGGGTCGGGATTCCATCATAATCTTTATCCCAATTGGATCTGAATCCCACCAGAAACTGTGATCCCACAGGGATCGTGATCTCAAACTTGAATGGATCCACTGGGATTGTGATAACACCGGGAAACGGGACTGAGCCAGGATCGGTGTCAGAATAGGATTAGGGTTCTCATGGGATAGGGAAGACAACAGGATCGGTGTCCTAATGCACTCCCGTACAAAGCTGGTTATATTCGCTAGTTTATTATATAGAAATCGCACTGAATGAAATACATAATACACATCTCCGAAATTGGAGGAAATTTTAACTGATGTTGTCTATTTACTTCAGACATGACTTTAACACAGATCTTTTGAATACGTAACACAATGCTATGAGATTTATAGCAATGAGCCCATCTTCAAACATATGTTTCCATTTCCACTTATCTCCTTCTACTCTTCTGCGCAGATATACCTTAACTTTCTTCCTGTTCGTCCTAACTCATAAAAACAATACATTATTCCTAAACAAAATTATTTTCTAAATCGTTTGATCGGTGAAACATGGCTACTCATGAAACTTATTTCACTGAATAACGAGAAAAAGATTTAAAGTTATATCCAGCATGTGTTGTTATCAGAACCATGAGTTCAAAAATCTCCGATATAGAATTTTTCACGAAAAATTAATACAATCTATGCAATTTTTTAAATGGGAAAAACTTTGTGCCAGTCTCAATGTGGAGTACTCAAAAGACGCTAATTTGAATACAGCTGATCGTGTTTCAGACGATTGATCCATATTTTTTGTTAATTCGAAAGAACGCTTTGACCCAAGAAAAAGTTGAAGAATATCATGTATGTTATTTCATACGAAGTGACATACTTATAAGTGCATATCATCTTGAATTGCATGGTGCACTTGAACGATTATAATATACATTGAAGAAAATGAGAACAACTTACTTATTCGAAGAAGAGAAAGACTGGGATAAAGAAATCATTATGCTACTGTTCACCGCAAGAGAAGCTATTCAAGAATCACTTACATTCAGCCTATTTTAACAGGTGTTTGACCATAAATTTCACGATACCTTAAACTACCATTGATGGACTTTTTGAACTTGTATTAAAGTTTAAACCAAACTTTTTAAAGCCTTCAATTTAGGTTAATCTCATGTAAAACGTTATCTTTCTAAAGTAAAAATAAAAATTCAGACAGTTTGATTAAATTGACAGAGTACTTTTACATTTATTAATGCAAGTGTATGCACAACAGGCTGGATATGTGGTTCTTATGATGTTTAGTTCTAAGTTAATGATTTAAATTACATTTCAGAAACACAAATTTGGTGACAGTAGTGAGTACGTGGAGGCTGAGTTCCTTCTGAATACCAAAATGATAACCAGAGCCTACCCTGTCATGTAAGATATTCAGATATCAAACCAGAGTGTGCTTGCCCTCCTAAAAACAATTAACCTTTACAAAGCATGTGTTCCTGACAACATTAAACCATGAGGGCTCAAAGAATTAGCCAAAAAATCGCTCCTGTACTGGCAATCCTCTTCCAATTGTCGAAACGCACAGGAAATTTTCCAGCAGACTGGAGAACGGTGCAAGTCAATCCAATCTACAAGAAAGGGGAGCTTTCAGACTCTGCCAACGTTCGTCCTATCTCCCTCAACAGTATGTTCTGCAAACTGTTGGAACACATAATCGTAAGAACAGTCATGAAACACATTGAAATCCAAAATATACTCAATGACTGTCAACATGGCTTCCGGGTCAATAGGTCATGTGAAAGCCAGCTCCTTTATTTTGTAGAAGACATGATGACCAATCTGGAGAACCCAAGCAGACTGTCGTGCTGGTGATGAAATTCGCCAATGCTTTTGACCGTGTGAATCATAGTTTGCTTCTGCTAAACTCCAGAGATATCTTCTTCTTTTTATTCTATATCTTAAGGGCCCACGATCAATTTATCGATCATTTTGCTCCTATGCATGTAGATGGGATTTGCAATGTTTCTGTTACTGGTGGTGATGAGGAAATTATGCACTAGGGGTTTGAAGGCTTGTGGCAATAGACACAAATGTGTCTAGTGTTGTCGCCTCAACTGTTCCTTTTGAAAGATGGTTCCTGTCCCTGAACTCCTCTACACTACAAATACGACTGCATGGTCATATACTTGAGAAATTGTTCTCCGTCATGTACCTGGGTGTTAACATTCAAATTGAGGTCCACTGGGGACGAGCATATTAACATGTAACTAAGCAAACAAGATGATGGAGTTATAAAGGTTTAATCTAAAGATTGACACCTTGTGTAAAATAAAGAGCATATTAGCCTTTGTCCGTCCGGTTTTAGATTGTGCATCTTCAGTCTTGGACCCATTTACCCAGAAGATCATTGACAGGTTGGAGGGGGTTCAGCTATATGAATACTCTTAGTGTTGGCAGCATGGAAAAATATATTGTTAAAACCGTTGTTGCAAGAAATTTTTTAACAGCTTTATGATTTGCGATGCCTAATACGTTAACAAGTTAGACATACTTTCAGGTTATTGGCAGATTCCTCTATCTGACTGATCAAAAGAATTTGTATTTCTTTCCTCCATATTTTTTATAACAATTTAAAGTAATGCCGTTAGGATAGAAACATTATTACCAAGCTACATTCCAAAAACTAGTCAAAATCATTACTGCTGACCAGGAAATTGCCGTGAAAACATTGATGATGTAATTATTTATGGTCAAGATTATTCAAGTCTTGTAAACATTTAAGAACTTTGATTACGAAATTTTTGCACGCAAACATCACTGTGAACTTGAGCAGGTGTGAATGTTATTAAGCCTCTGTGAAAGATTTAGTTAATAATGTAGGTCCAAGTCATGTAAATCTTTTACAAGACAATATAAATGCTATCACATCACTCCCTCCAACAACTACTAGGAAACATATCATGATTTTTTTTTTATATTGCAGGCTACTATAGGAATTTCAACAAATCATCTCAGTTATTGCTTTTCCTCTAAATAAGTGTTTAAATTTTTTTTTTATTTGTCAGATGCTTTTGAAGAACGATTTTAAAAAAAATATATATATACTATCGAATGCTCATGTTTCTATTGCACTAGACTTTAAGAAATAGTTGAAATTACCTGTAGATGCAAGTCATGTTGGCATAGGTGCCTTTTTTTTTTTTTAAAGAAGCTGACCACAAGTTAGATTACCATTTTTGTTTGTTCTATAGGAAAATTAACGCCCATTAGATAAAATTATTCGATGGTAGAAATATAATGATTAGGTTTAATTTTTGCTCTGAACCAATTTGATATTTATATACGCTATTCATTACACATAGTATTTGCATTTACTTACTACAATCCCCTAACATTTTTGAACAAGATATTTTAATAAAGAAAATATTAAAAATTTTGAGTTTATTTTTCAAACAGCATAATCTTGACTTACGACATATTAAAGGCAATGATAATAAAAGTCTGATTCTTTGTCCAAAAATCAATGTTAATTGTATTTGGAAATTCTGTCAATAATTATTTGTTACACTTTGCAGGAAATACATTTATTTTCTTCTGTTTTAAATAATGGTTCTTTAATAGAAAAAAAAAATCATTTTGGTAAATGCACATTCCCTTTTTAAAGGGAATATGTTATGTTAACACTCGATTTGTTTACATTGAGTTTGAAAGTTTTAAATAATACTGGATACTATTGTTCTTGTATTTCATTGTAAGAATAAAGACCGCTGAAAAGGAATATTTGGACAATCAACATAAATGGATTTATGGATAAATTCATATTTCCATTATAACTTGAAATAGAGTTCATAATATCAATTCACTTAAGTTATATAATTGAACATATTTATTCAATTAAGAAAACTACGTAGCAGTTAATGACATTAGTTATGTAATTGACCGTTATAAACTAATGTAGCCCACCTAGCAATCGATGGCATTAGTAATGTAAATGGAAATAATGAATATTACCTTTTAAACAAATAATATCAGCTATGTATTTGAATATAGTGAGTTAACTAAGTAGACTATCTAGCAAAAATAGACATTTGTTATGAAAATTTAACTTAATGCCTTAATTTACTAGAGTACCTTGCAGTCAACTAAAAATAATGTTATACGGAATCATACTGACTTAAAATTGTAAACAACATAAGTTCCTAGTGTAAGATAATGTTTATAGATTAAAATCTACCAACTTAATAATGGCAGTGTATTTAGAAGTCCCATTTTACCCAATCTGTTTATTTTCCTATTTAAATTTTTAAAAAAAAAATGTTAACAAAATAAATTAAAAAAAAAAATATTTAAAAAAAATTTAGAAAAACAGCAAGAAAAAAACATAAACAAAACCGTAAAAATCAGTAAAAAAAACTATTAAAAAAATAGCTAAACAAACATAAACGAAAATACAACTGAAACAGTTATAAACAACAAACCAAACTTAAATAACAAAACAAACATAAACAAAAAAAAACGCAAGCTTAAACAACAAAACAATCGTGAACACCAAATCAAATAAACAAGAAGAAAAGCCAAAAACAACTAAATGACTTGTCTGTATGGTTTGAGAAGGACATTCATGTATGCATAGTATTGTCAATTGAACGGAAATAAGATGTTTGCTATTTTCATCAGATCTGTACATACCCGTCATGCAGAATTGACCTTCTCTGTTTCCTCTGCACTGGTAACAGGTCCCGTCGTAATTGCAGATGTCTTTGTGACATGTCAGGAGGCAGATACCATCACAGTCGCCATCAAATGATTTGGGTGGGCAATCTAATGGCATTTAAAAAAAAAAATTCTTTATTAAATGATAAGATAATTATATTGAAATTTAAATGAACACAAATGGATATACCTGGTATATATATATAGTGTTCTATTGATCGACCAGCTGGCCTCCAGGCCGATAGCAATTTAATAATTTTATTATTGCGTCATAATTGAGAGTGTAAAAATAATTAAATTTATTACGTATGTTACGATAAGCAAAACAATTTTTAAAAAAATGAAAAAAGTAAATGTTATGATGGGAAAAATCTGATGAAATGATTATCAAAAGAGATGATAAATAAATATATTATATATAGAAAGTACTGAAAATTATATGTTTCTTAAAAAAGAAAGTAAAATATTTTTATGATTTGGAACAAAATGTTAACAAATAGTCAAATTTCTAGGATATAGGCCTTAAACGTAATAATTGGTCCCATTTCAAGGACATAAGTAGAATAGTATGTTGGAATCAGATACTATTTTGGCTGAGGTTGCAGAGGTATTTGTTATACAGTGAAAATGGCGGGTTAATTAAGGGTGATAATTATTTTTTAAATTTATTTTAATTAATAATTTCCTTTCGTTGCACGATGATTTTAATTGTGTGTTTTAAATTTTAAAATTTGTTTTCTCATTTTTATAATGAACAATTCACAAATATGAATTTGATTTTAAATATTTTCAGTCCGAAATAAGTCTCGTCTAACATAGAATCGATAATGTGTTGCTCTGTAAGGGGCCATCTTTTGTTAATGTTAGAAGGTTTTAGTTAAGGGGTGGATGTGTTGTTTTTTTTTTTTTTTTAATACAAATACCTTAATTTTCGGATTAGTTTTTTTTAAATGTTGCCACTCACACTCAACCACTTTAGCTTCAACGGTCTCGCGGAGATATTTTGTACTGTCAACAGTTTTCTTAAACATTTTAGTTAAGGGGTGGATGTGTTTTTTTTTTTTTTTTTTTTAATACAAATACCTTAATTTTCGGATTAGTTTTCTTTAAATGTTGCCACTCACACTCAACCACTTTAGCTTCAACGGTCTCGCGGAGATATTTTGTACTGTCAACAGTTTTCTTAAACATCTCTGTGAATGATTTCTCACTTTGGGGATTTACGTCTGTACCTCTGGTGAGGGAACAGTCAGGAATGCCGTAAAATAGTCAACTTGAAATTCGTAGGCAGTTCGTGAATAGTTATCCCAACAGACTACTCTAATACACAAGTCCCAAACTCCTCTCTCTCCAAAAGGACTGGCTTATCCCTTTACCGCTTAATAAAATTCTGACCTTTTTCGATGTACCTATGACGGTCCACCCACAATGTTTTCTCTAATAGTTATAATATGTAACACGGCTTCCCGCTTCGGCAACAACGAAAAATAAACGTATTTAGGGAGTGTACTAAAAGTATACTTTAAAGTGACCCTGGGGACGGAAATTGCTGCTTTAAACATATCTACACATAGGACTTTGTTAACATTAACCTGCCTTTCTATCGCCTGTTAAAAAGGGAACTACATATTTATTATTATATACTATAAGAACATCTTTTAATGTCAAAATAACATCTTTTTCCCATACCATTTGATATATATGTTGCCCTTTTCGTCTTCGTCAGCTAAGTTGTTGTCATCATAATAATTCCTACTTGGGCCTTAATACTCTTGACATACTTCGTCTTTCGCTAAAGATACATAATTTTTAATTCAGTAGGGTTGGATTAAATAACTTTTAAACTTTCCACGAATTGAAGCCTATAACTGCAAGTTTCTTTAAATACCCATCTAACATGTTAATGAGACCGAAATGATCTACACCATCAGCGCCACGAGACGTTAATGCAATTGCCTGTGGACGAACGTCATCAAACTTCCATTTTATGATTTGGAATGCTCCATCGCAAAGACAGTCAATCATCACTGTCACTAATTTTTCGGGTTCCCTTGTCGAAATGAAACAGTTGGGGGGGGGAGGCTTGGTGTCCTGGGACGTTTGGTGCTATTGGAACAAGACAAGGGCACATGTTTAGCTAAGGTTGGAGCTGTCGGGAAAACATTCAAAATCGAATGTTGTATGGTAGGGGTAAACAAAGCTTTTCTCTACGGTTATGCCTTGAGCAGTGAGGATATCCCAAATAGTATGATGGGTGCGATACACTCCTCACTTATAACTTTCTATAGACTTAGCCCCAGTAAACACCTTCTCATGTCTGTCAAGGTGGTGGAATTCCCGCCAGTTTACAGCATTTAGAACATGAGAAGATATGCTATGCCCAATCGCAATGATTAATGTACATGAAATGATTTTTGAAAAATAAAATATAAAGCTTTTCCCTAAAACTATTCCCACCCCGGACTTTTGGTGTAAGAATCTCGTTATAATTATTTTCAAAAAATATCTATGTTAATACTAAAACACTGCCCCTAGGCCGGAATCTCTTTTACACTAACGCAAGGGAAAGATACCTGGGGTTCACTTGCTAACTCATTCAGGAGTTGTTGTGTTTTTGTTCTAAGGGCTTTAACGGAACTCACGCTGGCCATAGCTCAACACCTTAAAAAAATTATCATCGGATTTTGATTTAGAGTCCGGTTTTAAAATGTTGATGGCGCTATTGGATCGAATGTGCTATGTCATGTATTAGACAATGACATTTTAGATAGACTTAAAGGTAATATAAAAAAAAGCGCTGGTCCACTGGTACGACATCTGCAAAATAGTTTGTGTTTGGGCTGTTGTGTTGCGCAAATTCTAAATCATGTATGTTATTGCTTAATTTCGGAACCTATAATATACATGCATTGTTGATGAATGCATGAAAAAATTGAAGTGCATTGGTTTCTTTCTCTTTTAATGTGGTGTGCCGACTTCAATTTATTTTAAAACGTTTTGTTTGTGAGTTTTAAAAAAAAATTGTCTACTAACTTTGTCTTCAAGTCAATGGGTTGTTTGAACATGGACTATGAAAAAATGTGAATGTTGATAAAATTTGATTTACAGTTTTGTGTGTTTTATATTATTCTAATTGTCAATGTATTTATGTCTTAAGTCGTCAGTTAATGTGTCTAAGTCCTCCCTGTTGTCATGTTCTTTGTGTCTCTTGTTATTGTCGTTAAGTTGTACTTCCGCTGTCCTCTATATACTTGGTCTTGCCGTTGATTTTGATTTCTCTTGTGGTAACTCTGCCACAGACATCTCTTGTTGGGATCCCACCCGTGTCGAAACATCTCTTGTTGGGATCCCACCCGTGTCGAAACATCTCTTGTTGAGATCCCACCCGTGTCGAAATATCTCTTGTTGGGATCCCACCTGTGTCGAAACATCTCTTTTTATGGTTTTGGAACCACCGGTTTATAGAAAATTATCATTGTACTAACGTCTTGTGTGTGTGTGTGTTAAAAGAGGTTAACGTGGTTTGAGTTGCAATCATAATTAATAATGTGTTATGAATTTTGTTGATGTTAAGGACATTCAGCCAAATTAACATTTTGGTCAATTAAGCAGCATAAAGTTACCGCGAAAATCTCACCTGCTGTTAGCAAAGCAACCCAAATGAGGTTATTCTTCTATTTTTTTAGTGATCGAATTCAATTTATAAAAATTATAGACTTCCAATGATAAACTCTAAATAATAACAAACACGTGTAATGCTATACATTTTTATATACACCAGTGGTTAGGTTATATTTATGTATAACTTTGGGGACATGCTGTTGTGTTAGACGTGAGTTTATTCTATCATTAATGGGTTGATGTCTGTGTAAGTTGGCTGAAAATGGTGTCAATACGCGCCTCAGACTTCCGCTACGAAATATTATCAAAACATAGTATACTGTGTATTAGCCACATGTGTTACTAATTTAAGACACGTGGGTTGTAAATAAAAATGCTGTTTAAGTTTCTTTCGAGGAAACGTAAAATCACCGAAGCACAGGCGATAACCTAAATCTATCGAAATAGACACACTGTCGGTTACCATCAAAATAAATTGCTAACCAGCGTGATTCGGATCGATTAATGGGATCGGTATTGATTATAAAAGAACCTGTATTTGTTCGATCGATGCGTGTGGTTAATTGATCAAGGGCTAAACCTGAAACGAGTGAAGTTCTTGAAATAAAAGTATCTGCTTCTAATATTGTTCTAATTTTTAAGTGTTCATTATCCTTAAGATGTGTAATCCGTTAACCCTTGTCAAGTTGTGGTACTATTTAGTATAGAGTCAAGTTCACCATACAATATAATCTGAAGTAGTTCTATGCTGCTTAAGAAAATTTAAGCTCCATCGACACTGGACCAGATTTTGCCAGCTCAAGTTGTTCCCTGTCTAACAAAGGTGGCGTTATGTCAAATCCGTACATGGTTAAACAGTTGTTAAAGGATTATAATCTATAACATTTCCAGCGACTATGCTAATGAGATTTAAAGCCAAATTAATTTCAAAGAATGCAGTCACTGCTTGATTGTTTTTAAAATCTATAGACTGTTGTTTACCCGAAACCGTTCGTCCAACCACACTAAGATTTTGATACGTTAAACTAAAGTGTTTGAAATGGAACAGGTTAAGCTTGTGTGAACCATTTAAAGCTGTTACTGTGACTAATTCCATTTCTAGGTGTGTTAAAGTCTGACTGAGGAAATGATTATCGATGTTTTATGATAACATTCCTTTTGGAATAGATGTGGTCTTTTAGAAAAAAACTCTTTTGATAGGGTACGTTGCAGTTGTCCTTTTAGCGCTTCTTGGTGGGCCAGAGAGATGGATGGATTTACTTTCGCTTTCAGAAATATCAAAGTGGTGTATGCTATAACACATAGGAAACTGACCGTTGTGTCTTGCACCATAAGACTGAATGTATCTTTAGAGGGGGTGAGTTTGACTTTCAAAGCTACACCGTTCAGAAAATGTCGGTCTTGCACAAAAATGTCAGAATGTAAACGGCCCATGATATCGATTTCGTCACTTTTGGCAGCGGCGTTTCCAAGGATTGTTAGTCCGGATTGTATTCACCGGTCAGCTCTTCAAGAGACAAACACGACATCCTTGTTATAGAGAGATGCTGTTAGAGTACCCTTGTTGGCGACTTCACCATAGTTTAATCTAGCTTCCATGTCACCATAGTTTCATCTAGCTTCCATGTCACCATAGTTTAATCTAGCTTCCATGTCACCATAGTTTAATCTAGCTTCCATTTCATCGAAGTTTAATCTAGCTTCCATGTCACCATAGTTTAATCTAGCTTCCATGTCCGCTCGAAAGAGATACGTTTTTTCCCTAGGCGTAGTAATGTATCGTTTAGAGAAACGTCTACATAATATTTAAACTATTTAGATAACAAATCATCGGCGCCACATCAGCGTCCTCTGAAAAGTTATCTGCGTTCGGTAAAGTGACTTTACTTCGCACGTGTATGATTGTATTGAATAAATCCCCAAAAATCTTCTGAGTTTCAAGAAATGACAAACTCTATTGTTGCTCCGCTTGTCAAAGAGGCAAGTTGTTGAATCTCTAAAAAGTTCTCATTTCCAACACTGGACTGTGAGGGAGGCACACTAAAAGGATCCAAACCAGAATGAAGAGATTCGCACGAGATGGAATGAAATAAGAGACATCCTCAAAAAATACATCGGAATTATGAGTTGTTCTATTCTTCGTCTTCTTCATCTGTTTCTTCCTTTCTGAGTCTTTTTGGGAGAATGATTTTGTCTGTATAATTTTTTTATCCATTTAATAAATGGTGCCCCAGCCGGTTCACCTGACATACTATTTCATCTTCCTCTTTCACTCATGCCACTGCCTCATTGGTTACCACCAACGTGGTGGAATGCACGTTGTAATAAATGCTTGTTTGATGTGTTCTGTATATATTTTAGGATTTTGACGTAACGGAACATGTCTCACAATTTTCTTCCCCTCCCTTTTATTGCTGATCGAAATTTGTTTGTTCTAAAATGTAGTGTCACTACCGACGTTACACTCTTAAATGAAATCATTTGTCCCAAGTTGTTGATTAAAATTATTTCTACTGTGTCAAGCGAGAACCGACTCAACGGAACATAATGGGTTTTTGTCGTAAGTACGAAACCCTTTTTTTTTAAAGTTTGTCCATTAGTGGTACTGTACGTGACGAAGGAATCATGACATACCCAACAGGTCTCGCAGCGACCAAATCGCAATAGATAAATACACATTTTATGTTTTGATCCATTTCACTCTCGGCAAACTCACCGTTTTCTTCATGGTCGCCCGCAAAAAAAATCGATTAACTTTCCAGGGGGGGGGGGGGGCAAAAATTTTTTAGTTTGGTTTTAATATAATTTTAATTTATTTTTTTTTTTTTTTTTTTTTTTTTTTTTATTTAAAAAAATTTTTTTTAAAATTTTTTTTACCAAAAGAGGGGGGGGGGGGGGGGGGCAAGTGCCCCACCTTGCCACTACCTGCGGGCGACCATGGTTGTCGTTAGCCTCCGAATAAGAAAAGCCAAAAAAATTTTGAAGCTTGTCACTAATCCACATTTCGGCTCCGAGTTGATTAATTCTCAATCATTTTTTTTTTCTTAATTTTCTGCCACTTTTTCAGCTCTGGGTGGGTAATACTGGATACACACTTCATCTTCAAAAATGTTACAATAATTGTTAGGCAACTGAATATTAACTAAACCTACTTCGTAATGTGGACCCACATATACCGTCTAAGGTAGTTTTACGAAAGAGTGACCTGGTTTGTTATTCGGCAATGAATTTTGTGAAGCATTGCTAAGGAGTTTCACATGCAAACTCATTGTCTTGCATTGCTCAATCGTGGTCGTATCTTTGGGTTGGCTAAAATATAGCCTAAGACAGCTTGAAAATAACACGAGCAACACTTTTCCCTCGTCTGCGGTGTCTGATCCTCGAGTCAGATTAAATAGTGAGACAAAGGTAACGACGTATATAAACAATATTTTAGAAAATAAGTCGTGACAATAGTTTACAAACCATAGCGAGATAGTGAACGTGACATAGGATACGGACAAAAAAGAGCTTGGTCGACTGTCACCCTTTCATCTAAGCGTTTCTTCTCACTCCTGTAACTCGGTCTTAAATAGTGTCGTATTTGTAGGTATTTCTTTCCATGCGCTAATCTTTAAATCTCGAGTTGTTTTTTTCTGATATTTAACTTTTGAATGAAGAATAATAAACGAACCATTTCACTAAATACTCTTTACCCTTGCCCCCCTCCTTCTCTTCATCGTTCATGTATAATCTATTACAATTTGGTAGACTTGTTTATCTCTTACTTTCTGAGGCTCATCTTGACAAAACTAGCCTATCAGTTCAACCACCATAGGACCTTTTAAAACATACGTTTTCGGTTTTGTCGTCATTATGATGCGGCTCATTGTAAACAATTCTTCCGTCCATCAAGGTGTATAACCCTTTTTACAAGTATGTCTGCTCCGAGCGATTCTATCTCTAGCTCCTTCTTAAACACTTGGTTTTGGTCTGGGTTGTTGTCTACGGATGTGTATAAAGTATCCCATAAAACCACTTGATTGTCTAGCTTAACCTTTGCAGGTGACATTAGAATGCTCCTGTGATACGAGTGATTGTAATTTCGAATCAAACCATCTATCAACATAATGTCCCGAAGGCGATTTGTTTGTGTAAAATATGGTAACACTTTTCCTTTTAATTGGCTTGAAACGTTCTACCACTGAGACCTTGAAATCCTCATTCTCCGAGGTGAGACTGTCACGTTTAAGAATTGAGAACTTGTGTCTGTTTGAAAACGTATCGGGTTGCGCGTCACGAGAAAGGTACGCACAGCCTTTACTAAAGTTTTACCTGTCTCTGTCTTTATTGGAATCGCCCACGCAAATTGACATAACGCGTCGATATACGTCAAAAAATACGACACTTCTTTATTATCATTCTGTAAGGTTCTCATGGCTATAAGTCCAGTTTGAAACTGTTGGTCTAGATCTCCTGTTATGATGAGTTATCTTTGAAATCGTCGACGAATCGGTTTATGTATTGTATAAGCCTCCTGGTGATTTAACCATTCTTTAATTGTTTTTCTTCCGATATTAGACATGCTACGTTGTAAGCCCATAAAGCCACAATATGCCCCGGGTCGACTCGGATTATAGTAATGCTTTATTTATGTTTGCTTCGAGTCCATCCGTCCCATTTGACGGAAGTTGGAAATTTATTTTACTTACTTCTGGTACGTGCAGCAGGGAGTGGTGAGATGTATTAAGATTTTTTAGTGTCTCCGTTGTCGTAGTCCAACTGTTGTCTTCTAGGATAAGGCAAATCAAGAATTTCGTTAGCTTCTTCATTTTTAATGTTAAGATTCGCGTGTTGGTCGCTCAATGGTTGTTTAATTGATGGTTATACCAATGGTGGTGGTAGTGGTGGAGGTTATGCTGGTATATCGACTAACCCTAACTGTTTGGATTTGGACTATGTTAGACGATTCGTATGCAATTGTTACGTTTGTTAATATGGACTATGTTAGACGATTCGTTTGCAATTGTTAAGTTTGTTAATATTGTTTTACTTGTCCCGCGGTGACAAATCTTCTCTTTTTAGGATATGTAACGTTTGCATATCAAATTCCCGTTTGCTATCATTTACCGTATCGATTGACACATAGGACTTTTTATTCATAGCCTCTTATACACATGGATCAATCAAAATCATTGTAGAGCCTTCTTTTTATATCTCCAAGACACTTTTAAGAATGCTTACACTATGCCCGAGTAATGCAGCAATAAACCACCTTGTTGTAGAATTTGCTTACGGATTTTGATTGAGTGTTTCCTGGCCAAAGTCGAGTAACAAATAACCATATAGAAACGTTGTCACATCTTTAAAACTTTCTTGGACATTTGAAACGCGACCGGGGTACATTTGCTTTGCCAAATGTATAATTTTTTACCCGTCTCTTTGTTTTTTTTTATGTAATTTGTTCTTTATTTTTTTCCCGAACAAGTTTTTGGACAATGCGCATAAAAATGATTTGGCAGTGGTGACTACATTTAGTAAAAAACTTGGTGAACCTGTCACCTGTTTCGGTCATCAACTCGTCAATGACAAGTTGCCATCGCTTTTTCCTATCGCCGACTGATTATTGTTCATTGTCAGAATGTTCTTCTACAAATTGGATATTTTAAACGTATCGCATATCGGTTGTCATTCCCTGTAACACCATATAATCTCCTCTGGTGTGGGGACGATCAATCTGGTAGATGTGACATTATCTTGTTTACAAACGACGTTCTATCGCTACCAGTTGGACAGTCGATAAGATCTGTAAAGGGATGTTTCCACATAGGATCCATCTCTTTTAGTGTTGAATTGTCTTAGTATGACTTTATTTTATAATGTTCATTTATTGTTTGAATTCTCTTTGAGGCATGCCTTCATTAAATGTTATACAAAAACTGTCGAAAGGTTTACAAGACTGTTATCGATTTTTCCTTGGATGCATCGAGGAACAAGGCATCAAACTGGGTGACTCATGTGTCGTGGCGGAGTTTTTTGAGGAGCTGATGAATGCCCCATAAAGCATGGCGGTGGATGCAACTGTAATAAAAGATGAGCTGTTGTCCTTGGTGCAAAATAAAACACGCAAGCGGGTTCTCCACTATCATTTTAGGAAAACCTGTCTGTGTAGAAGCGCAAGTGAAGTATTCGGGGCAGAGGCTACCATCGCCCCTACTCTGGAGTCAACAGAGAGGGCCATGCCTCCTTCTCCTCCTACCCAGTGGCAACCACATAACCTGGCCCTCCACCTCAGTGCGCCTCAACTTCCTACAACCGCAAACCTAGAGCCGTCCTCTGGGGAAGCTACACCACCACACCCTGCCCTTGGGGGATAGTTTTTAGTTTTAAGTTTTCGGACCCATTTGATTAAATCATCAATAAAATATACGATATGTCCTTGTGGGCCTTATCTATGTTGTCTTCCACTGGATATCACGTCTTTGCTGTCATTATATTGTCTTTAATTTTGAAAACTACACGACTTGATTAATGCTCATTAGAAAATAAAAACAACCACACATTTTAAAATAAGAACTATTCATTAGAAAATAGAGAACTCATTAAAAAACATGGACATTATTAAAATAAATCAATACTTTGAGAACCACTCATTATAAAAACGAGAATACTAATTAGACAATTTATTATAAACATTTAAAACCATAGTACAACAAGGGGAAATTATTAATTAAAATCAAATTTAAATGTAATTATCACCACTTAATAAACCAGATATTTTCCCTATATAACCATCCCTCTGCGATTTTCCTGACATAAACATCCTTCCGCCACCTCCGCCAGAAAATACCTGACATCGACATACAATACAAATGATATTATGGCTTTTAACATAAAAAATTGGTGCTTTTTCTATTTTATGGACCTAAAAATAAAATGTGAGAACTTCTTAAGTTAATGTAATGAATTTTGTGATAATTTATTCAAAACATTATATAGCTTATATCAAAATATTTAAAGAATGATATATTTTACATCAAAATATTTCAAAACGAATAAGTTTACCTCCAAATATGTCAACATGACTTAGTTTACCTCCAAATATTTCAATCTCACATATGCTGACAGTTCCTTTGACAATCTCTAGCTCCAGCAAAGACACTTTCGGTCTGTCTAATAAATAGATGTCCCGTATTCGCTTGGATGACATATCTGAGTTGTAGACGAAAACTTGTTTGCCTTCTGTGTTGTTGAAGTACACATTCAACTGATAAATATCTCCTTCTTCATTGCCTTTTGAAGAAAAAATCGAAAAGGTATATTCAAAATATGTATAGTATTATTATTTATTTTAACTTAAAATGGAGGAAAGGGTTAAAGTATTTTAACCAGATTTTAAACGGTTGAACACATCCGCCATCACACTTCATTAAAAAAAAACACACCTGGAAACAGACCAAATCCTCATACCAAGTTAAAATTATTGGTACGTCCTTTTTTTTTTTAAATTCGTGACATTTACATATACGAGTGAACGAATCTGACAAGAGAAACCAAAAAATAAAAAAACGACTTTAAATACGTTGAGTTTCTTTAAAAATCTAGTAATGAATTCGTACTATTTAGGAAATCAAATGGATGATTGTACACAATTCTATTCAAATTCATGTTAACTAAATTTCTTCAAGCTATTGCTTCAAATTTTCGATTAAACTTTTTTTTATAAAAATTTAAAAAATATTAATTTTAAAAGTAAAAAATTTTAACTTTCAAAAAAAAAAAAAGGGTATTTTTGTTTGACTCTATGTTACATGGGAGACAACCGATCATGTATTTTCGCCCTTTTTGAAAGTAAAATATATTAATATAACTGATATACCTGATTGATAAATATATATACTTATGACTAGTCTGACTATAATGCTAAAGTAATTTTAAGCGATTTAAGTACGAAATTATTCCTAAATATAATAATTGTGATTTTTGTATCATTTAACGCAGATCGAATACATTGAAATGTGCACATATTAAAATATTTGCTTTTGTTTATTTATGAAATGCTACACCTAAAAAAAACTCCCTATTCCCAATAGTTCTACACTTGAGATCATTTAATCTTAAAAATAGTGCAACATTAAAAAAAAAATATTTACAGTTCATCGGTATGAACAAAAAAAGATGGTTTAATTTGTTCTCTCAAGATGTAAAAAAACAAGAAACTTTGATTCATTCTTGTGAAAAACTTAATTTCATGGAAAAGTGTGTTTACATTATATGATATTAATAATATTTCCTTCCGTTGCCCTCTTCAAAAAAAAATAAATAAATACAAAAAGAATAATAATAAATAATTAATTCAATGAAATACAAATCACTTACTACTTTTATTGACGTAAATGTATAAAGAGATTCTTCTTCAGTTAACATAATTATGTTTCCAGATTTTCCTTTACTTTCTCTTTATTTTCTCTTTACTTTAATAAATGTTTTGTCTATTTTTGTCTAAAAATGTTATCCAATTAATGCAGGGGGTGGGGGACAAGTGCCCCCCTTGCCCTCCCCCCTGCGGGCGCCCATGCATGGGTTAATATATCTTTAAATACAATAAATAGCAGTACTTTATTTAGTGTGTGACATAATAAATTTGTTTCTGACGTAATTTAACCAGTCTTCAATATTGCGTTTGTGGCCGGGGGCCCTAAATTCACTTCTCTTCTTACATTAGCTGTATTAATATATACTTCATATGCGTCCCTATACCATTCGTCCGATTGCGATAAAACTTTGGTGAATTGATACGCGCCTGCCCGATAAGGTTTCTAAATTGGTAAAACTATTTTAAAAATGTTGTTGTCAAATTATTTATATAGTGCTGAAAATGTGCAATGCAATCATAAAACATTTCCATTTTTTTGGATCAATAAAGGAATAAAAGAATCTTATCTAATGGTTAGCGTTAGTGCTTTGGTCATATTTTAATTTAGGGTATAAAGGCTAAGTTTTAATTAAGGGTTAGGTTAGGGTGAGGTTATGGTAAGAGAAATGGTTTAGGTTTTTTCTTAGCATTACCTTAATATACAAATAAAATATCAAACTAATTTTTTTCAATGTATCTTTTTAAGACAATGAATTTTTGTATGCCTGAAAATGCCATTTTAACTCCAAATGACTGTACACTGTCTTTAAACAAAAAGTATCTATTGCCAGGAAAAGAAGGAGTCTCTGAACATTGTTTTAAACTATTTTTTGTTGAATACTTTGTAAGCCTAATTGGCAATTGTAAAAAAGCGATTTAATTATTTGTTTCATTCATGATGTTTAAAATATTACTCATGCGTTGTTGTGATAATAATTTTAAACATCTTTTTAACCACCGCTTCGAATTGAATGGACCAAATATTTTTTTTTTTCCATAAGGCAAACCAATTACTTTGTATTGACAGCTATGATAGGACTTACTGTAGATACGCACATGACTTATGGAATAGTCTCGTTTTAAGTTGACAAGCACCGAATTGAAGTCGTCGGAGCTGAATCTAAAGCAGTCCGTTCTGGCGAATTCTTCATTTTTCAGCAACGCAAGTAAGTCTTGTATGCGCTTGGTGTTCAAAATCTCTTCCTTCAAGGTTATCAATGAGGTCACGGCCAGGTTACGACCTGTACGGATTTTAAAATACGCAAAACGAGGAGTAACCAGCTGGGCTGTAATATTTATTAGTGTCACAGATCTAATACTCAGACTGTAATATTTATTAGTGTCACAGATCTAATACTCAGACTGTAATATTTATTAGTGTCACAGATCTAATACTCAGACTGTAATATTTATTAGTGTCACAGATCTAATACTCAGACTGTAATATTTATTAGTGTCACAGATCTAATACTCAGACTGTAATATTTATTAGTGTCACAGATCTAATACTCAGACTGTAATATTTATTAGTGCCACAGATCTAATACTCAGACTGTAATATTTATTAGTGTCACAGATCTAATACTCAGACTGTAATATTTATTAGTGTCACAGATCTAATACTCAGACTGTAATATTTATTAGTGCCACAGATCTAATACTCAGACTGTAATATTTATTAGTGTCACAGATCTAATACTCAGATATCACTTTTGTTTCGTCAAATAATATGTTTTTGTTGTTGTAAAATAGAAATAACAGGAAGAGAGGGAATTATGGGATATAAAACAGATGTGACGGACGTTGATGTTTGGCAGGGATTCATACATTTTGGCGCTGACCATGTTCATTCTAGTTATTGATCAATGTCGTTTGATTGACTTGTGCAGGGCACCGAAGAAGAAGTTTGAAATGTAATACACGACTAGTGATGCAAAATTGATAAGTTGTGTTTGACTATTAAATATTAATGGACGTCTCTAATTAAAGATAAATAATACATTTCAATCATTGCAAGTAACGTAACCGCAACAATCCACATACACAAATATATATATGGTGAGTTACAATTAGCAAACTGAAGAGTAACTCCGGTTATCCAGCTGACATATAAAGCACCTCGTATGTGTTTTTTGTAATATAGTCCAACGAATTGTAATGAACTATAGAGAAACAAACTATAATGTAATATAGAAAAGCCAACTGCGGTGTAATATAGAGTAACCAGTTTTAGTGTAATACACATTATCTATATGTAGTGTAATATATTTTAGTCAGCAGTTGTGTAATATAGATTAAACCTCTTTTAGGTAAAATGGGGTAAAAAGATGATTGTGTAATATATCATATCCAAATATAAAGTAGTCATGTGCAGTATAATCAAGAGTAATCAATTTAAATGTACTTAAGTGTGGTCAGCTGTAGTGTAATTTAGAGTAGCCGGCTGTAATGTGCCATAAAGTATTCATGACCAATGCAATTTAGAGTAAAAAGAGCTAGTCCCCCGTAGCACGTAAAAGACTGGATATGGCAGAGTGTTCGGAGGAGCCCATATTTGGTAAGCACACAAAAGGAGGAGAGAGCAAAGTGATTTAATCGTTTAGAGCATGGCCAGACGCGTAGAACGTAATGGTCCTTCACTGCACCCAATCTCATAGCTAGTTTTCTTGACTATAGGTTAGCGCTCTATAGTAAAAACGAAACTAACAACTATCTTTAGTATAATAGAGAGTAAAAAGTTGTATCTTAACTTAGAATATGTAGAATGATAGGCTTTAGAGCTATTGATTTTAACCAGCTGTTATGTAATGTAAAGTAACCAAACTGTTGTAATATAGAGTAGCCTGAAATAGTATAGTATATAGTTGCCAGTTGTTAAGTAATGTAGAAAAGACAGTTGTAGTGTAGTATAGATCAGCCAGCTTTGGTGTATTGAAGTCTAGCCAACGACAGTGTAATATAAAGTAACCATCTACAGGGCATTAGAAAGTAGCCAACTGTTTTGCAATACTTTGTTGAATTCATTGATAAACTAGTTTTTTTTTTGTCTCACTGTTTAAGATTATGTGAATTGCAACTTTTATTTTAAGCATGCTATTCTATATCTTCATTATTATTAATATTATCTGTACTGGTCTTAAATAGCGCGGTACCCTAAATTAGTTCTGGGCTCACTGCGCTGTACACATACATTTTAGCAAACATAATCATGCCATTAAAAAGTAACATACTCTTATTAAAAAACAACAACATAAAAAGCAGCTGTGTTACAACATAATATATATATAGATAATTGTATGCTAGTAATTAGTTTTTGTAGTGTTGCGTTTGTTTTAAATGTGGTAAATTATAGATTTGTATTTTGTTGACTTTGTACCGCGCTTCGAGCCTTTGGTGATGAAGCGTGTTTTTGAAATGAACTTTATTATTATTTTTATTATATATACATATATATATATATATATATATATATATATATATATATATGTGTGTGTGTGTGTGTATTATATATATATATATATGTATATTCACAGCACACACCCCATAACTTTGCCATGCCACGCGATGGCACACCACAGCATTGTTTATCGGTCAGAGTAGGGAATCAGTCTGGATAGCAGAGTTTGAAGAGATGTGTTTTGAGAGCAATTTTGAAAGCCTTTGTGATCGGTATATTGCCGATGTATAGTGGGAGAGAATTTCATTGTTAGGGGTGTGCAGAAAGAGAACGATTGTTCACCATATTACGCTTTTAGTGCGTGTTTTTGGAATGGACAGAATACTTGTGTCTGAGGTAGAGTGAATCTGTCAAAGGGTAAATAGACAGAAATAAGTTCTGTTAGATAGGAAGGGCAGTAATTCTTGAAAATGTGTGAGATTTAATTAAAGATTCTCATATCAGGTAAATTCATTTATACACAAACTTGTCCCTGTCAAATGCTTTTAAATATCAACTTACACAAGTTTAAACATATTTTAAAGTCTCTTTTTATTTTTGGGGGAAAAAAATGTATAAAAAATCCAACAGTTTTTTTTTTTAATTCCACTAACTAAAATACATATTCTGGTGAAGGTCTGAGAGTACTCTCTTATGACCCCGGCATGTAAATTGGCTATCAACTCCATCTGTTGAGCTGAGCCATACAACATTTTCCTCACAAAGTGTCCTCCAACCGCCCTGGCTTTATCCGGGAGATGTAGTGAGAGACATTTGGTCAACAAGGGCTCTAGAGTTTCCGGGGCGAGGCTGCAATGCCGTCAGGTAGGATCCCTTTTGTTGTCCAGCCACCAGAAATATGTGCGCAATAAGCAATACTCGGTGCGCATCTGAGTCACTAAGCTTTGCTGTCTGCGTCCTAACTCCCACAATGGGTCTTGTTTGCTAGGAGTGGGCAAGTTTGAATAGACTCGTCTGTCGTTCGTGTTGTCTGCCGATTGCCTGTACCACTACAACCTGAAGTGTTCCGCCAGCCAGTTTTTAATTCTCAAATAGGTCATTCTTACTTCAGGCTGAGGCTGTGCAGCCCCGGTGTTTGCTCTCTCATTTCCACTGATGTTCACGTGGCCAGATATCCAAAGTATTGTTACCTTGCGTCCTAGTTCACTAATTTTGCACACGTCATTGATGATAATGTCTACCAAGTGTGTGGTACCCTGTCTCTTTACCAAGATCTTTAGTCCGAGTAGAAAACTACATCGATCCCTGCATGCTTCGTCCCTTTCAATGTGTCATGTACACTCTCCCATGTATAGTAATAAGCTCGCATCGAAGTTTGATGCTGCTGTCCCTCGAGGCCCCGAGAGCTCTTCTGTGGGTGGTCCTCCCGCTGGTTACAGTATGAGCGCACCATACCCAGGAGTTGTTTCTCTCAAGTTGGCAGAGTCGTCCGTGAACACTTTGGTGGCCATGTGTACGCACACAACCATGGTCTCAAGGGCAGCCACATGCTAAACATGTTCAGGGCTATGCTTCGTCACTGCTGCGTCGGTCAAGGCCAGATGTATGGAGGGACGTGAGCCTTTTGCTAAACATGTTCAGGGATATGCTTCGTCACTACTGCGTCGGTCAAGGCCAGATGTATGGAGGGACGTGAGCCTTTTGCTAAACATGTTCAGGGATATGCTTCGTCACTACTGCGTCGGTCAAGGCCAGATGTATGAAGGGACGTGAGCGTTACGCATATGGCGGATTAACTGGTATTAGGGTCAGACAATCTTGATTTTGGGGCAGGTTGACTGTTCTTTCCAGCTCCTCTACCTAGTGCATGAAAGAGGATCGCTTTAGTCGTCAGCCACCTACCCAGTTATTCTGCATTTGGAAGGCCGGTTCCGTTTTGTCAAGCCGTCGGTATATCTCTACGGTACTTTTTCCTTCCTGATTTGTAATGGTTCTACATTGGCCAAGACTTCTACAGCAGCTGTGAGTGTGTTCCTGAAAGCACCACAGATGAACCTCGGAGCCTGATACAGGAATCGGCCCATTTTTTTAAGTGCGGTCTTGCTTGCAAACGATTGATCCGGCATAATCACCGACCTGAAATTGCTTAAAAATATAGCTATAAGCCCCAACTTGTGCAAGCCAGTTTTTTCACCAGGTTGAGCTTGGCGTTTGCTTGGGAGCAGAGGTGCTGTACAAAATTATTCATTTGCAACTTTTGGTCCAATGTGACTCCCAGGTAAACTGGTTGCTTTCCCCATTTTAGCACTACATCGCCCACCTTGAGCTCGATCTCCTGTATGAGAATGGTCCGCCCTTTGGTAAAGAGTGAATAGACCGTCTTCTCGGTGTTGATATCCAGGTGCCACCGGCGCATTAACCCGTTGACAGCAGAAAGGTCCTGCTGTAATAGTATTTGCAGGCGGTGAACATCCAGATGACGAACAGCCAGTGTCTCCCAGCAAACTATGGCTTTGCAAGCATAAGACAAATTTTAATTATGGTAGTTCAATGGTCACTGCCAACATCATCAAGGACTCCGCACTTGGTATTTGCCTCGAGCTCGGCCGGGACTAGTGTTAGATTGGGGCGTGACATGGCCTTATTGCCAGTGTGAAGCAGTGTAGGCTCACTGTCTCCGTTTTGCAGCCATTTCCCGGCTGTGGAGTAGTTTCGTGAGCTCGGTGACTTTCCCTCTGACCCCGTTGCAGTTAAGCTACATACCTACTAGGGTTTCGGGTAGGTTACCAGCGGACATTTTGTTATGTAAATATAATCAAATCGCCCCGAACCAAACGTTATTGACATAGAATCAAGAGACCCAAAACCTACCTCCACTGACATAGATAGAACAGACCGAGTCACTCCCATTCCACGTCACCACGATTTGATCGATGAGCACATCCTGAGCACAATAAATGTCGTAGGTGTTTGTGTATGTTTCTATCGTACGCTGCTTTAAGCAGGCCGTGTGGTTTTGAATATCGTCTTCCAAAGTGTTAAAAGACAATTCGATGCCCCAAGCTTTAATGAAACAAACGAACAAATATATTATTAATGCAATGCTGGATTTTGTAAAGAGATAGTATCTATGCTCGTACTAGCCCCCTTTAAATTTAGAGTCCTCTCGAAATAAAACATTTTTTTATGAACTGGAACGTATTTGTAATGATGCCATGAAAGGTAGTTGTAGACTGTTTATACGGCTACCTCAGCCAAAGTTACAGCATCAAGGGGAGGTAAAGAATGTTTAATCTATAGCTTTGCCTTGGATAGGTATTATCTAAACGTGAATATGGGCGACCACCCGTCTTTGATGACATTAGAGCTGTGAGGAAAATAATATACACATGTGCGAAAGCGGCCCTCAGGACACCGATTCAACATTTGAGTCTGTTCAAGACTTACTCTCTTTGAAAGACAACTGAGATGGACAGGGCACAATTCAGGAAAGACGCCAGTAACAGATTTAAGCAGAGTCTAGGGTGGAAAGCCCAGGCTAAAGACGCCAGTAACAGATTTAAGCAGAGTCTAGGGTGGAAAGCCCAGGCTAAAAGTCCATAGAAAAAGACCCAAAGATCACCGGTGCTCAATGTGTAATGGCATGGCTTTCTGAACAGGAAAAGGGCTTGAGAAAGACTTGAGAAAGACTTGAGAAAGACTTGAGAAAGACTTGAGAAAGACCGTGACAATTAGTTTGTTGTGACAGAAGCGCTGTGTTGCACAAGGAAGTCAAAGACAAATGATGATGACGAAAGTCTTCCAAGATAGATAATTCGGTATTCATAAGCATATAAGAAATCAAATTGAAAAAAAAAAATGTTTTCTTTAAAAACGTTTATACAAATAGGTTGAATCAGAGAGGCAACCACTATACAAAGAATTGTAATAGTTATTTTAAATCACACTTCATTGAATAAAATAAATCATTATAGAATATTTAGATTGCTCATTGAGTTCTAAAGATAAAACTAGTGTAGACAAAGATTCAACAAAAATATTTTCATCCAAGGAATTTTAAAGAAGATGTGTTTCATATAATGTATTTAACATACGTTTGATGTTTCCTATGTCAAAGTTCAAGAATCACAATCAATAAAATCGTATGTTTTTCTTACAACAATTTTATTAACAATTTGATTACTGATTTTATTTTTTAAATTGTTTAGTATATAATTTAATATTATCATTAAAGTAATGGACGAGCAGTCTATCAATATAATGGACATGCAGTCTAACAAATGTAATGGACAGACAGTCTAATCAATGTAATTGACAAGAAGTCTAATCAATGTAACGGACGAACAGTCTAATCTAAGTTATGGATAAGCAGTCTAATCAATATTATTGATGAGGAGTCTAATCAATGTAAAGGACTTTCTATCTAATTAATGAAATGGATGTGCGGTTAACTCAGTTCAATGGACGAGTAGTATGGTTAATGTAATGGATGAGCAGTTTAGTGAATGTAATGAATGACATCCTAATTAATGTAATGTGTGAGTAATCTAATTAATGTAATTGGCGGGCAGTCTAATCAATGTAATGGACGAGCCGTCTAATTAATGTATGGGACGAGCGTTCCAATAAATGTATTAGACGATAAGTTATTAATGTTATTGACGTGAGGCCTAATATATGTAATGGACAAGCAGTGTAATTAATTTAAAGAACGATCAGTCAAATTAATGTAATGAACGATCAGTCAAATTAATATAATTCATGAATAGTCTAATTAATGAAATTAACGAGCATATTAATCAATGTAATGGACGAGCAGTATAATTAATGTAATGGGCGAATACTATATTAATTTAATGGACCAGTAGTCTAATTAATTTAATGGACGAGCTGTCTATATTAAATTTAATTGGCCAACGGCCTAATCACTGTATTTGACATGCCTTGTAATTAATGTAACGGACCAGCAGTCAAATTAATGTTAAGGGCGAGTAGTCTCATTATTTTAATAGACGAGCAGTATAATCAAATGTGACGATCAGTCTAATTTTTTTAATGGAAGAACAATCTTTTTTTTTTTTGTAATAGATGATCAGTCTAATAAAAGTAATATACGAACAGTCTAATCAATAAATTGACGAGCAGTCTAATTGTTTGTATGTGCGAGTAGTCTAATTAATGTAATAAAAGAGCAATCTAAGTAATAAAATTGACGATCAGTTTATTTAATGAAATGGAAAGCAGACTAATCAATTTAATGGACGATTAGTTTATGTAATGAAATACACGAAAAGGTTAAGTAATGTATTGTGCAAGAACTCTAATAAATGTAATTGACAATCGGTCTATTTAAGTAATAAGCGAATAGTATAATTAAGGTAATGGATGGTCATTCTAATATTTTTAATGGAGGATCAGTTTTATTAATGTAATGGAAAATCAGTCTAATTGATGTAATTGGTGATTAGTCTAATTAATGTAATGGACAGATAGTCTATTTAATGAACTGGACGACCAGTCTTTTAAATGTAATGGAAGATTAGTCTAATTAAGTTAATGGACGATCAGTCTTTTTCATGTCATGTACAAGAAGCCTCATTAATGTTTTGGACGAGCAGTCTAAATAAATTAATGGACGATTACAAAAACAAACAAAAAATGATCATGCTCAATTAATCTTTCCACGGAATAAAACATTACTTTTCAACATTATAATATATATTTATTTATTTATTTATTTATTTATTTTATTTACTTAAATGTTATAGATAAAAATTAATAATGCTGATCATTCATTAAAAAAAATAATCATAATAATAATTTGCCGTAATATAAATTCAACCAACATTGTACTAATTTTTTTTAAAAAACGAAAATAAAATAATTTAAATTTTAAAATTACATTTGCTGCAAATTTGATTTGGCCATTAAAAAAGGAAACAACGAATTTTAGGTAATATGCTTGCATTTTTCGGTCGTAATATTTAAAAAGGATCTAACTAAGACCCCAACTCTCATCTAGACAGACTCTAAATAAAAATCAAGTATGTGACCTATCCAAACGAGCCCAGGCACTGTCTTAATCCAGTACTCTTCCAACGTTACCTTCATCCTCAAACACAATTCTGACCCAAGTAAAAGGTATCACGTTATTGAGTTCAACTGTCAATGATTGATCAGCAAACATGTAACAAGTACTGTCATTGTGGTCAGTCAGATTGGAACTTTCCACATTTGCTGTGGCGGCGGCATCGTCTGAAATTTGAATTATTTAATTTAAAAAATAACAAAACATCTTTTCTAAAGTTTAAAACATAAATTATTAAAATTTGTGTGTAGTTTATGCTGTATTTCATATTTATTTGTATGCAGAATATAAAAAAGTGCAATTGTTAAATACAACAATATTCTACCTATTGTATCTTAATTCTAAAACTGCGGGACAACATGTATTGCGTTAAGAGAGTAAGACATATGTCTAAAAAACAAAATAATTTTTTATCAATATATGGATGGAAAATCACAAAATGTAGACGAAATATTAAAAAAAAAAAAAAATTAACCTTGGCATAAAGGATGTAGAGACAATAAGAACATTGGTGTTACCATTAATAATAAGTTAATGTTAAGTAAAACTTATCAGAATTCTCTATAAAAAAGTCAAACAAAGTAATATTTATTTTGGCTCGAACAAACTAGTTATAAACTTATTTGACGGTGGAACACATGAAAGCCTACTTGAGGCCTTCATTTTTACGATACAAGGTCTGCTGTTGTATGTAAAATAACAAACTCTATATGAAGAAAAAGTGACTCATGGGTGGACCACTCGATTCTTCCCCCATTCTTTGTCACTTGCAGGGGCAAAAATAACAATGAATTGTTTCATGGGAAAAAGATTCATCTCCCCCCTTCAACTCCTAAAATTCATCCATTTTGAATCTTTAATTACCACCAAAGTCCATTTAACGCCCCGATAGCCAGGCGCCCGGGGACGTGTGTCGGAATCCTCCATCTACACCTATCACCCCTAGCAATCCTACCTCCCGAAAATTAAAAAAAACGCCCCCCCCCTCCCCGGGAAATTGTCTGGAAGAAAACACTGATGGAAATCCGGTCATACATAAAAATGTAGAGACATGGGTGAAAGTAAGGTCTCATAGAAATGTAGAGACATGGGTGAAAGTAAGGTCTCATAGAAATGTAGAGACATGGGTGAAAGTAAGGTCTCATAGAAATGTAGAGACATGGGTGAAAGTAAGGTCTCATAGAAATGTAGAGACATGGGTGAAAGTAAGGTCTCATAGAAATGTAGAGACATGGGTGAAAGTAAGGTCTCATAGAAATGTAGAGACATGGGTGAAAGTAAGGTCTCATAGAAATGTAGAGACATGGGTGAAAGTAAGGTCTCATAGAAATGTAGAGACATGGGTGAAAGTAAGGTCTCATAGAAATGTAGAGACATGGGTGAAAGTAAGGTCTCATAGAAATGTAGAGACATGGGTGAAAGTAAGGTCTCATAGAAATGTAGAGACATGGGTGAAAGTAAGGTCTCATAGAAATGTAGAGACATGGGTGAAAGTAAGGTCTCATAGAAATGTAGAGACATGGGTGAAAGTAAGGTCTCATAGAAATGTAGAGACATGGGTGAAAGTAAGGTCTCATAGAAATGTAGAGACATGGGTGAAAGTAAGGTCTCATAGAAATGTAGAGACATGGGTGAAAGTAAGGTCTCATAGAAATGTAGAGACATGGGTGAAAGTAAGGTCTCATAGAAATGTAGAGACATGGGTGAAAGTAAGGTCTCATAGAAATGTAGAGACATGGGTGAAAGTAAGGTCTCATAGAAATGTAGAGACATGGGTGAAAGTAAGGTCTCATAGAAATGTAGAGACATGGGTGAAAGTAAGGTCTCATAGAAATGTAGAGACATGGGTGAAAGTAAGGTCTCATAGAAATGTAGAGACATGGGTGAAAGTAAGGTCTCATAGAAATGTAGAGACATGGGTGAAAGTAAGGTCTCATAGAAATGTAGAGACATGGGTGAAAGTAAGGTCTCATAGAAATGTAGAGACATGGGTGAAAGTAAGGTCTCATAGAAATGTAGAGACATTTGTGAAAGTAAGGTCTCATAGAAATGTAGAGACATTTGTGAAAGTAAGGTCTCATAGAAATGTAGAGACATTTGTGAAAGTAAGGTCTCATAGAAATGTAGAGACATTTGTGAAAGTAAGGTATCTTCGCCTTAAAAAAAAAACAAAAAAAAAAAATAAATAAACAAAGAACGTTAACACAATTTAAAAGCTTAGAAGATGCAAGATTACAATGTCGCCTGTTAAAGTGTTCAAAAATAACGATGCGGCATAGCACAGGATTTAACGAATCAGTAAAGACTACTTACAGTACTGACACGCCCAAGCAAACCATTGCCCTATACAACTCGCTCCACGGACGCATTTGCCCAACCGATCACAATCATTTTTCGTACAGTGGCATTTGTTGCAGTGTCGACCAAACCTCCCCAGATCACACCTGCCGTGCATTCCTGATAAACAAATGCATGTCGTGCGTTGATTTCCAACAAGTAGCAACCAAACTTCTCGACCTTCCTCCCCCCAACATCGTGACTAGTCATGATAAATATATTCTTATCGTGTGAGGGTGTCTAACAAGACTATTTGAATTTTTTGTATTTAATTTGCAAATGGTCGAATGTCCAAATTTAGAATGACTACTTTTAAAATTAGTGAAACGAAAAAATATTTGTTAATGTCTTTTTTTAAATTAGAAATCGCATATATCCAGCTTCAAATTTGAAGTTGTACTTCTAAACAAAAATAAAGCCACACACACATTTTTTTAACGATATTAAAAAAAAAAATAGTTAAAAATTGTGTTCATTTTCAGATTCGTTTAAATGCATGTGTTCTAAAATCTTAATGATAACAATTGTTTTATATACATTCGAAGGAGAACTTTAGAATATAGTTTGATCAAGTTTCCCTTTTTGCACATTCAGAACATTATGTTTGTAATCAGATAATATTCCCTTCTAGAACTAAACAGCAAACATTCATTATTACCTGGTCTTGGCCTTCTAGTCGTGGGTGGGGCTGGAGAGAGAAATGAGTTCAAAAACGTAAGACGCTCACTCACAGGGAAGACATTCGAGTGGATGAGTAATAAGTATGTAACATTGTTATACACACCATGCGATGTGACAAAATGAGTGGCTGTGTGTGTTTACACAAAGACATGGTATGCATTAGTGTGTGTGGTTGGGTGATTCTGCACAACGATGTGGTGTGCATACTTGCGTATGGTCATTTATATCTACCCGAAACATGGTAGGTATTCCTGTGTGTGGTTAGTTGTATCAAAAGGATTTGAATGCATACGTGCGTGTGCCTATTTTTTTTTTGTACACAAATGCATGGTATGTGTTATAGTTTTTTAACTGGTGTCTACGCAAAGATCGGGTATGCATACTTGTGTGGTTAATTGTGTCGAGTCAGGCACATTCTTGCGTGTGGCTAGCTTTGTCTACACAAATACATGATGTGCATTTTTTGCGTCTAGTTAGTTGTGACTACACAAAGTCATGGTAGACAATCTTGCGTGTGGTTAGTTGTGTCTACACAAAGACACTGTATGCATTCTTGTGTGTGGTTAGTTCAGTCTATGCAAGTAAAATGGTTATGCATTCTTGTGTGTCGTTAGATATTTCTACACAAAGACATGGTATACACACTTGTGTGTGGTTAGTTGTGTCTACACAAATATATGTCTTTGAACTCCATCTTTACAAAAAAAGACCAGTCTTTCTGGATCATGTAAGAGATGGGACATACCTACCAAATACTCCTTAGCCTTTCGACATTATGAAATTGTAACATCTATTTAGTTGAAGTTGCGTCGTAAGTATTCAGAACGTGAACTTATTGTGTCCCTATACAACACATTCATATTAACTCTTTGCAAACTCTCTATGAAAGGATATAATTGTGTCTTTAAACAAATAAAAAATAATAAAAGGTATTTTAAAAATGTCAAAAACAGAATGATGTTATGTTAAAAACGGAAAGATGTTATGTTAAAAACAGAAAGATGTTATGTTAAAAACAGAAAGATGTTATGTTAAAAACAGAAAGATGTTATGTTAAAAACAGAAAGATGTTATGTTAAAAACAGAAAGATGTTATGTTAAAAACGGAAAGATGTTATGTTAAAAACAGAAAGATGTTATGTCCACCTTGTGAACAATGAATGTGAACATTATTTCCCCTGCACAGCTGACATGTTCCGTCATGATTGCAGACTCCGCCCACGCACCAGACGCTACACTTTTTCTCACAGTACAGTCCGTAGTACCTCGTGGGACAGGCTGAGATAAATTGAAGAAAAAATACATAAAACACATAGTTGGATTACACTGTTTGGTGAGATGGACTACTTCGTTATTTTACAATGAAATTCACGGATGTAATGTAGTGGTAATTAGAGACTACAATAGAGTTAGAGAGAGAGAGAGAGAGAGAGAGAGAGAGAGAGAGACATACATTTAAAGAGAGGGAGAGAGAGAGAGAGAAAGGGTTTAATAGAGAAAGAGATAAAGAGAAAGAAAGAGAATGTAAGAGAAAAGAAATTTTAGAGAGAAGGATATTCAGAGCGAATGAGTTGAAGTGAGAGAGAGAGAGAATTTAAGAGAGAGGATGGTTAAGGGCGAGAGAGTTGAAGGGATAGAGTTAGAGTTTAAGAGAGAGATTTAGAGTTTTTAGAAGAGATTTTAATATAATTTAAAAGAAAGAGAGTTTCTGGTGGTGAGAGAATTTAAGATATATATATATATAGCTTAATAGAGAGAGAGTGTATAAGAGAAAAGAGAGGCAGAGAGTTTAAGAGAGAAGAAAGAGAGTTTAAAATAGAGAACGTTTAAAAGAGCGTGAAAGAGTTAAGGGTGAAAAACAGAGTTTAATAGGACAGAGCGTTTAAGGAAAAACAGAGTTTAATAGGACAGACCGTTTAAGGAAAAACAGAGTTTAATAGGACAGACCGTTTAAGGAAAAAAGAGAATTTAATAGGACAGACCGTTTAAGGAAAAAAGAGAATTTAATAGGACAGACCGTTTAAGGAAAAAAGAGAATTTAATAGGACAGACCGTTTAAGGAAAAAAGAGAATTTAATAGGACAGACCGTCTAAGGAAAAAAGAGAATTTAATAGGACAGAACGTTTAAGGAAAAAAGAGAATTTAATAGGACAGACCGTTTAAGGAAAAAAGAGAATTTAATAGGACAGACCGTTTAAGGAAAAAAGAGAATTTAATAGGACATACCGTTTAAGGAAAAAAGAGAATTTAATAGGACAGACCGTTTAAGGAAAAAAGAGAATTTAATAGGACAGACCGTTTAAGGAAAAAAGAGAATTTAATAGGTCAGACCGTTTAAGGAAAAAAGAGAATTTAATAGGACAGACCGTTTAAGGAAAAAAGAGAATTTAATAGGACAGACCGTTTAAGGAAAAAAGAGAATTTAATAGGACGGACCGTTTAAGGAAAAAAGAGAATTTAATAGGACAGACCGTTTAAGGAAAAAAGAGAATTTAATAGGACAGACCGTTTAAGGAAAAAAGAGAATTTAATAGGACAGACCGTTTAAGGAAAAAAGAGAATTTAATAGGACAGACCGTTTAAGGAAAAAAGAGAATTTAATAGGACAGACCGTTTAAGGAAAAAAGAGAATTTAATAGGACAGACCGTTTAAGGAAAAAAGAGAATTTAATAGGACAGACCGTTTAAGGAAAAAAGAGAATTTAATAGGACAGACCGTTTAAGGAAAAAAGAGAATTTAATAGGACAGAGCGTTTAAGGAAAAAAAGAGAATTTAAGAGAGTAAGTGTTTAAGAGAGAAGGTTTAACAGTGAGAGAGTTTAAGAGAGAGAGAGATTGAGTTTAAAATTGAGAGAGACACAGTTTAAGAGAGAGTGAGAATGTTTAAGAGAGAGATTTATAGTTTTTAGGAGAGATTTTAATATAGTTTAAAAAAGGGAGTGTTTGAAATGTTCAGAGAATTTAAGATATAAAGAGAAAGAGATTAATAGAAAGAGAGTGTATAAGAGAGAGGGAGGGAGTTTAAGAGGAAGAATTGAAAAGGAAGAATGAAAGTTTAAAGTAGAGAACCTTTAAGAGCGTGAAAGAGTTAAGGCGAAAAACAGAATTTAAGAGCGACAGAGAGTTTAAGGAAAAAAGAGAATTTAAGAGAAACAGTGTTTAAGCGAGAGAGTTTGAGAGTGAGAGAATTTAAGAGAGAGTGGGAGAGAGTTTAACATAGAGAAAGTTAAGAGAGAGGGAGTTTAATAGAGATATATTATGAGAATGAAAAAGAGAGAGAGTTTAAGAGAGAGGAAGTTTCAGAAAGATAGGGAGAGAATTTAAGAGAGAGAGAGAGAGAGAGAGAGAGATAGTAACATTGAGGTCAATAGAGTTTATTATTGAGGGATACACTCTTTAAGAGAGGGTGAGAAAGGTTAAGAAAGAGTGAGTTTAACATTTAGAGAGACACAGTTTAAGAGAGAGTGAGAAAGTTTAAATGAGACAGATGGGGTTTAAGAGTGAGAGAGAAATAATTGTATCTTTGTTTATACTTAATGCTCTGTTTCAGTTAAGCTAAACCTTGTTTGACACTTAGGATCGTAACGAGAGTGGTTGGAAGAATACCACATTAATGAAGATAAGCCAATTATTGAAAAAAGATGAATAGAAATAGTGGACACTGTATTTAACTGGGATTTATGGGTTACAGAAAGTAAGATTAGAATCATGTAAGATTAGTGTATCCTAAATAAAAGAAAAATGTGTTACAGTATATAAGAAAGTCCATACACTTACTTTGTAATTGTTTTTATTTAGTAGCATTTTTACACTATTTCATGATGTCCATGTCATTTTTTTTGGTTTAGTATCACTTTTACAATATTTTAGTAAGTCAATAACCTTTTGCAAGAGTTTTGCCTCTACGTGGCTCAGAAGACTAGTAGGGTAGACCTTACTACCTGAAGCTAAAAAACTCACGCCTTTGCGTCTATCTCCCAAGGTGAAGGGGGGAAGTTACTTGTAACTTTCACCCGGGAGAAGGTAAGAGAAAAAAGCCTAGTTATTATTCTTTAATATGGCTAGTAAATTACACATGACTCAACCTGAGGGGCACTCGAATCCCCTCCTCCCTTGCAGATCGGTGACGGGGCTCAGGCCGACTGTAGGCTTTTGTGCTTCTGGGTGCAATAGGCAAGATGCAGCTGGTCACCTCCCCAAAAACCTAGTAGTTATGCAGCTTAACTGCAACGGGGTCAGAGGGAAAATAACTGAACTCAACAAATTACTCCACAATCGGGATGTGGACGTGGCTCTACTACAAGAGACCCTATTGAAGAAGCACCCATTGCACATCACGGGCTTCTCGGTCTACCGCTGCACCTGCGTAAGGTGCCGAGATTTGGTAACTCTCGTGAAAAACCACCTCACAGCGGAGCTTGTAGAGAGCTAAAAAATTGGTGGGACAGATACTCTGACCCTGAGGGTAGTCTTAGGTGGTAAGTCTTTTACCATCAGCAACATTTACAATACTCCGAGAAACACTCTGTGCCTGCCACTGCAGGGCACAACCATCTTTAGTAATAGAATTATTGCTGGGTACTTTAACGCCCATATGGGGGATATGGGCTATCCCGATACTAATGCCTCTGGGCGCTACCTAGGGGAGGTTGAGCTCACGACCAATCTCATCAGACTGCAGAATGGTGACAGTGAACCTACACTGCTTCACACGGGCAATAGCGCCCTGTCACGTCTCGACATAACACTGGTCTCTGCTGATCTCGAGGCGAAAACCCAGTGTGAAGTACTAGATGAGATTGGCAGTGACCACAAACCTACCCTCATTACAATCTGTCTTACACTTATAAGACCTAGGTTTGCTAGGAGAAACTGGCTGTTTGGCAAAGCCAAGTGGTGCCTGTTCCAGGAGCGAACAGAACGTATGATTGCGTAGTCAACTGAGACACCCAATACATCCAAAAGCATTGATGATGCCTATAACGACTTTGTGAGTGGTATCTCACGGTGGCAAAACAAACAACCCCGAGAACAAACGGGAACCGCACGTTCCGTCCTTTTTGGAATAAGAATCTGGCAAAATTAGTTCGTGAACGAAAGAGAGCCCGGACCAAAGCCGGTAAGTTGAGACCACCGCTGCTCGTGCGGCTTACAACAGACTGACGGCAGAGGTCCGGAAGGAGGTTTATAGGGCTAAAAAGGAAAAATGGGTTAGTTCGTGCGGAAAACTCGACCTGAAAGACCGCAAAAAGGTCTGGCGACTGATGGACTCATTATCCTACACGGGAAAGGTAAACAATCTGCGTCCGTTGCAAACGACGACAGGCACGGCTACCACAGATGCCAAAAGTGCCGATGCCCTAAACAAGCATTTTGCAAAGATAAACCGGAAGCAGAAAGAGACCAGAGAGAGCCATAACCTTAACCGTCTCCGGCGAAATTGAGAAGTGGCCCAGAAGTGGGGGCCGCATGCAGAGGTCTTCACCGCACCTTTCACTTTGGTCGAATTACAAACCGCCATTAACAAGTGTGACGCCGCCAAGGCACCAAGTCAGGACAAGATCTGCAATGAAATGATTAAAAACATTGGCCCAATAGCAAGGACAACGCTATTGGAAATTATCAACAGAACATGGGTAACGGGAACCCTACCCAGAGCTTGGCTGAGCGCTACCATCGTCCCTATTCCCAAAGAAGGGAAGAAACTCGATAAACCTGACGGCTATCGTCCGATCTCCCTGACATCGATGTTAGGGAAGGTAGCCGAGAGAATGGTCAACCAGAGACTCTACTGGCACTTGGAGAGCACTAAGAGTCTCAGCCCAATACAGGCGGGCTTCCGCAAGGGAATGCAGCCTGTTGACCAAGTGCTCCGCCTTCTCCAGTCCATAACAGATGGAATCCAGAAAAAATCCCATACAGTGGCAGTATTTTTTCACCTCAAACAAGTCTATGACCGAGTTTGGAGGTCCAGTCTATTGTTGAAGTTGCAGAAGTTGGGAGTAACCGCGAACATGTACAGGTGGATCTCCGGTTTCCTCTCAAACCGGACGATAAACACGAAATTCGGCGGTGAAACCTCCAGGAAGAGGACACTTGAGGAGGGACTCCCACAGGGGTCTGCCCTCAGTTGCACCCTCTTCCTTGCATACATCAATGACCTGCCACAGGTGCTAAAGACTAGCTCTGCCATGTATGTGGACGATTTGGTAATCTGGAGCACCGGTAAAGATGTCCACCGCCTGCAAACGCTACTACAGCAGGACATCTCTGCTATCAACAGGTACATGCGGCGGTGGCATCAGGAAATTAACACCGAGAAGAAGGCCTATTCACTATTCACAAATGGGTGGACCATTCTCAAACAGGAGATCGAGCTCAAGGTGGGCGATGTGGCGCTCAAGTGGGACAAACAACCGGTCTACCTGGGAGTTAAGTTGGACCAAAAGGTACAAATGCACAATTTTGTACAGGACCTCTGCTCCCAGGCGACCGCCAAGCTCAACCTGGTGAAAAAATTGGCTTTCACAAGTTGGGGCGCGAGCGCAAGTACGCTTAGAGCTCTCTTTCTAAGCAGTGTAAGGTCGGTGATGGATTACAGCATGCCGGTCCAATCCTTTACAAGCAAGACCGCACTGGAAAAACTGGGCCGAATCCAGAATCAGGCTCTGAGATTCATCTGTGGCGCATACAGGACTACTCCCACAGCTGCTGTAGAAGTCTTGGCCAATGTAGAACCGCTACAAATTAGGAGGGAAAAATCCATTTTAAATACCGTAGAGAGGTACCGACGGCTTGGTGAAAACGAACCAGCCTTTCAAATGCAAAATAACTGGGTGGGTGGCAGGAGACTAAAGAGGTCCTCTTTCATGCACCAGGTCGTGGAGCTGGAGAGGACAGTTCCCCTGCCCCCAAATAGAGAACGCCTGACCCAAATCCCAGTTAATCCGCCTTATGCGGAACCCTCACGCCCCTCCATACATTTGGCCTTGACAGATGCAGCAGTGACGAAGCGAAGCCCTGAACATGTACAGAGAGTGGCTGCCCTTGAGACCATGGATGTGTTCACGCACATACCTGTGAAAGTGTTCACGGACGGCTCTGCTGACTTTAGGAAAAGAACTGCTGGGTACGGTGCGCTTATTCAGTACCCAGTAGGTGGACCACCTAATGAAAAACTCTCGGGGCCTTGTGGGACTACAGCGTCAAACTTTGACGCGGAGCTTATAGCTATGCACAAGGCCCTGGAGAGAGTCCATATCACTCTAGAAGGGACGGAACATGCGGGGCTTGATATTGTCGTCTTCTCAGACTCAAGATCTGCTCTTGAGATCTTGGAGAGGAGACAGGGTACCACTCGTTTGGTCGAAGTTATACACAACGACATATGCAGACTCAGTGAAATAGGGTGCAAGGTCGAAATACAATGGATACCAGGGCACGTCAACATCAGTGGCAATGAGATAGCTGACACTCTGGCAAAAACCGGGGCTGCCCAGCCTCAGCCAGAAGTACCAATGACTTTCTTTGGAGTCAAGAACTGGCTGGCGGACCACTTCAGGCAGAAATGGTACAGGCAATGGGCTGACAACACGACCGCCAGAGGCGTCTATTCGAATTTGCCCACTCCTAGCAAACAAGACCCAGTGTGGGAGTTAGGTCGTAGATCGCAGAGTCTAGTGACGCAGATGCGCACCGAGCACTGCCCCTTGCGCACATATTTCTGGAGGTTAGATAACAACAGAGATCCTACCTGCCGGCATTACAGCCTGGCCCCAGAGACCCTAGAAAATCTGTTGACTGAATGTCCCACACTAGATCTCCCGGGGAGGCCAGGGCGGTTGGAGGATCCTTTGTGAGGGAAATGTTGTATGGCTCAGCACAACAAATGGAGTTGATAGCCAATTTACTAGCCGGGGTCATAAGAGAGTAATCTCAGACCTTCACCAGAATATGTGCGTTAGTTAGTAAGTCAATAACAGTACTTTGCATTGTTTTATTTAGTAGCGGTGTTGCAATATTTTGGTAAGTCAATAATAATACTTTGTATTGTTTATTTAGTAGCATTGATACAATATTTTAGTAGGTCCATAATAATACTTTGCTATTGTTTATTTAGAATCATTGTTACAATATTTTAGTAAGTCTACAACATTACTTTTTAATTAGTAGCATTGTTACACTATTTGTGTTTGTCCAAATATTATTTTGTAATTTTTTATTTAGTAGCATTGTTATAATATTTAATAAGTCCGTAATATTACATTTTAATGGTTTATTTAGTTTCAATGTTACAATAATTTATTATATCCACAATATTAATTTGTAATTATTTATGTAGTAGCCTTGATACACTAATTTAGTAGGTCCATAATGTAAATTTTCATATGTTTAAAGAGAAGAATGCTACAATATTTTAGTAAGTCTACAATATTTCTTTTTAATTAGTCGCATTTTTACACTATTTTAGTAAGTTCAACATAAATTTTTAATTTTTTTTTTATTTAGTTGCATCGTTACAATATTGTATTAATTCATAATATTACTTTTTAATAGTTTATTTAGTAGCATTTTTACAATATTTTAGTAAGCCAATTTAATATTATTTGGTTATTATTTATTTATTAGCGATTTTACAATGGTTAAGTCAGTCCATAATATTACGTTGTTATAAATTATTTAGTTGCATTGTTACCTTCTTTTACTAAGTCTATAATATTACGTTGTAATTGTGTTTTTAGTATCATTTTACAATATTTTAGTAAGTTCATAATATTTCTTTGATTTTTTTTTTATTTAGTAGAATTGTTACACTGTTTTAGTAAGTTAAAAACATTACTTTGCAATAGTTTATTTGGTAGCATTGTTACAATCTTTTATAAAGTCCATATTATTACATTATAATTGTTGTTTTTTTGTAGCATTGTTACAATATTTTAGCGAGTCCATACAATTACGTCGTACTAATTTATTTAGTAGCATTGTTAAAAAATTTTATGAAGTCTATAATATTGCTTTGTAATTGTTTATTTAGTAGTATTGTTACAATATGTTAGTCCATAACTTAGTCCATAATAATACGTTTCAATAGTTTATTTAGTAGCATTATTACAATACTTTCGTAAGTCAATAATATTACTTAGTTATTATTTTTTTAGTAGCATGATTACACAATTTTATTAAGGACTGGTTTCATTTTGTACTTATTCATTTTTTATTTGCATCATTACAGCATTAAAAGAAACTATCATATTTCTCTTAACGTCTTTTTTTATTAGCTTTATCACCTGCATTTTAGTAGTGCCTGACATTTCTTTGTAATTTTTTTTTTTAGTTTAGTAACATTATTACACTATTTCAGTAAGGCCTGAATACTACTTTGTATTTGTTTAAGCTTTAAAATTGTGTATTCCTTTTCTCGCCCAAAAATCGTGGTCTCATTGTTCTCACTAGATTTTTTTTTTCTTTTAATTGTAGTAATACCACTTGAGACTTTAAGGCTGTTACTGACATATTTAAAACATGTACTTTGTCCCATATCATGTGGTTTGAGACGTATGCAATTTCAAAACACTGAATAAAAAAAAAATTGACAGTGATACAAAAAGTAATTCCAAAATATTTTTACTTCCATATATCTCCAGCTCGTTGATCTGTATCGAACCACCTGTCACTTGTAGAATTATTTTGTTGACATTCCGTTCCATCACGGGTATGTTGAGATATGTGTGTTTAATTTCCCGTGAAGTGTAATTGCCGACAGTTAATTCTTTATCATCCACACATTGTACGGTGAAATTGAACTCAGCGAATCGTCGTTGATCTATTCAACAGATTAAAATAATGCGATCCTGTTTAGATCTATTAAGAACAATAAATGATGTGAGCCTGCTTGGATCTATTCAACATATTGAAATAATGCGATCCTGTTTGGATCTATTAAACAGATAAAAATAATGTGAACCTGTTTGTATTTATTCAACAGATTAAAAATGTGAATCAGTTTGGATCTATTCAACATATTAAAATAAGATGAAAATGCTTTAATCTATTCAACAGATTTTTAAAAAAAAAATGTGAACCTGCTTGTATCTTTTCAAACAAGAAATATCACTTATTTTGGACGTAGTGTCCGTGGGCAGCAAAAGAAAATCACATGTTCTCTAGGATTTTTTCAACACGTTACATTTAAAACGTTTGAATTTATTTGATAATTTGAAATTAATTATGTGAATTTACTTAGATCTATTCAACAGATTAAAATAATGTGAACTTAATTATATCTATTTAACTGAAAAATTAAACAAAGGGAATTTGCTTTGATTTATTAAATTTTAAAAAAAAATATACTGAATGTCTTTGGGTCTGCTTTTCAGATTAGTTTCAATAAAGTAAATTCATTGTGAAGTTTTTATTGAATACAATGTAAATGTTTTAAATTAACAGGTACAACCAAAATTATTATTATTTCTTTAAAGCACCAAAATGCATGTGATTTTTAAATAATATAATTAATTCTGCCAATTAACAGACAACTACTCATTCTTTCAATACTGTGAAATAATTGCCTAGCATCAAAAGATGTGTTTAACATGAATTTGTCAATGTACCAAATACAAACTTCTTTAATTTTTTTTTTTTTTAAATAACATATCAACAAATAATCTATAAAAAAAATATTGTCCTCTTGAATGAAAAAACTGAAAGTAATGATACATAATCTTGAATACATCTATTTAGCTTCTGGCTTGGATGCATTCTTTTCACAACCCTCCCTTTATGCTCGAAATTTTGAAACTAATTGTATTGAGTGGGGAAAAAAGTTGTCATGCAGTATGCGTTATGCGTGACTGTTGGACTCAGGTGAAAAGTTTGAATTTTTTCAAATGCTAATATTATATTAATAAATAAAATGTCACTGGTATGTTGAAAGACTGTCATTAGGATGTCCATGGGCCTATCATTTTACGGGAGGCAGGTTAGGGTGTAGCGCTGTCTTTAGGCCTGTCGCTTAAAGGCTGGCATTTAGGATGTAGGGCGTTCTTAAGAGCAGAGCTATTGTTTTAAGGCTGGCTAGAAGTGTGTAGCACCGTCTGTAGGACTATACCGTAAAAGCTTACAGGTTTGGATGTAGGACTGTATGTAGGACTATTTTAAAGGCCTTCATTTTTTATAGAAAATGAGAAGTTAACATTTATTTGAACACATTGACCCACCAGGTATTTCTACGTATACCCAGTCTCCTGGTGTAAGACTAAAACCTGATTAAACCTTAGTCCATTATCTTTAAGTTGGAACAAAAAAGTAGTACTCTCCTTTAATAACGACATCTTCTTAATAATAAAATAATACCTATATTGATAATAATTCCCGTGACGGTTTTATTTGCCTCCAAGAGAACATGAATAGAATTGATCGAACTGTTTAAAACAATGCCGTGCCCGGCGTTGGTTTCACCGTCCATTAAAATGTTGGCAGCCTGCAATGATTTGAACGGACACAGCTGTGGTAGCTTCATAGTTGTGCTACATTCAATCGTGTTTCCTGTGTGAAGTAATATTGACAATGTTGGACACATTGGCCAGAAACAAATGATGCTTGTTTTCAATTCGAAGAGTTGTTATCAATTCATTTTAACTGAAATCCATTTCCTTGCTAATGTATTAAATAAAAATGTACCTAGCCTTGAAATTTTAAAAAAAGAGTAACTTTCTTGATAATTTTAAAATAACCTTATTTTGATGTCAGAGATCGATCATAAACAATTGTTGAAATAATTTGAATAGTGTTTATATAATGGCTGCGGATATTCGGACCCGGGTACGAGAACTGAGATTTTGGGTTTCTTAGAAAAAATATGTAAAACATATTTTAGGGTTTGTAAGACAAAATTAGGAATCAAATGAAAGATAATTGAATAGACAATAATTTTGTAAACTTACTTTTTCATTTTAACTAATATAAACGACCACAAATGACATCCGAATATCATTTAGTCAAAATGGACCAGGACATACAGCGCCACTATTCGGATCAGGGTCTCTTTAGACTCACAGCTATTTGGATGTCATTTGTGGTAGTTTCTTCTAGTTAAACGGAAGAAGTCACTCTACAAACATATAATCCATTCACTTATCTTTTATTTGATACCAATATTCGTCTTCAAAGTTAAAAAAACTTTTTAAAAAATTAATCTCTACCTCTCATTTCTCAGACCTGGATCAGAATAACAACTTGGTTTTATATTTTAGGACTCAACATACATTTTGACGTACCTCCATCAATATAAAAAGAACAAATTTTTCCCCACCCTTTCCACGTCAAAGTTACTTCCTCTACGATGTAGTTACTGATACAGAAGATATCAAATCTTGTAAAAGTTATTTCAGCAATCCGCCAATAATCACATTTCACAGTTTGCTTTGCACCATCCACCAGTTTTGCAAATGTCAAAGATTCAAGGAACACATTAGCTAAAACAGGAAGGGGAAAAACAAAGCATCCATAAGCTCTTTGTCGTTGAGTGTATTACTTAATGTGTGTGGCGTCATAATGACCACCATGCTTAAGAGTGCATTTCTTATGGTGTATGGCGTCATAATGACCATCATGCTTAAGAGTCTATTTCTTAGCGTCGGTTAACATTATTAAATTTTCCTTCAAACATTTGATGCAATTTGTGTTTGGAGGCACTATTTTGTGTGCTGATTTATGGACACAACAGATAAAATTATTTTTCACGTTCAATGAATTGTATCAGGAGATCAGCAATCCAAGACAATTTTTTCGTTCACGTGAATTTACAGCTGATTTCTAAAATGGCAACGATTCAAGCAAAGTGCGTTTCGACTAAAATTTTTGAAAACAAGTTATGGTCAAGTTACTCACAACTTCGAAGGATAAATGCCATTTTTGTTACTCAAAAACTTGGCTTAATTTATATGTCACCATCAGAAGCCTGGCAGCTAAGGATTGCTTAGATGACGGGCCCTGACTGCCCTGATAATTTAAAGAAGGGTAAGTTAAACTCGTCGTCAGTCATAATTCATAATAAATATGCCATTGTATTATTAGTTATTAGTAGTGGCTATAGTCGCAATTAATTTATTCATATTTATTTTATATTAAATAATGCTAGGCCTATAAAGTGATATAGTCATAGTACTCATTCTCAAAGTTGAAATTGCATAGTCACAGGGAATTTCAGCAATTTATGAAAAATTAATAATATAACACGTCCACTGAATTATATAGACATACTAATAACTAAATAATAAATTGGTATGCGTATACTTATTAAGCTAAGTAACTAAGTATAATACTAATACTACAATTGTGTAAGTAGCCTTTATACTGTATAATATTTAGTACAGTAATAATAATAGGTTATTATTATTATTATACATATATTACCATACTAATAAATATGCCCGTTTTATAATTGATGGTGAAAAAAAAATTAGATAATAAATCATGACAGTTCAGTATACTAATACTAATAGTAATACTATTATTAATATTAACAGTAATAATACATCCAACCATAATGACGTCAAATGACCACAATGCATAAGAGTATATTACTTATGGTGTATGACTTCTTATGACCATTATGCTTCATAATGTATTTATTATGGTGCATGTTGTAATAATGACCAGCATGCTTTAAGGTGCATTATTAATTGTTTATAATAACATAATGTCCATCATGCTTAAGAATTTATTACGTATGGCTTATGATCTCATAATGAAAATGATGCTTAAGAGTGTATTACGTAAGGTGTTTGACGTCATAAGATCATCATGCTTTAGAGTGCAATACTTATTGTTTATAATGTCATAACGACCATCATGCTTTACAGTTTATTAATCATGGTGTATGATTACATAATGACCATCATGCTTAAGAGTTTATTAATCATGGTGCATGATTACATAACGACCATCATGCTTAAGAGTGTATTACTTTTGTTGTATGATATCATATGACATTTATATTTTAAAGTGTATGACTTCTGGTGTATGATGTCATAATGTATATTCATGCGGTTGAGTGTATCATTTATAATGAATGCAGCGATAATGACCATCATGGGGATTGTTGCCTTTTGCTTGCAATGTATAATGACAAAATGACAAAAGTTACGTGACCCTTTAGAAAAATGACATGATACTCAAGTCCTTCTAAAAAAATGAAAATAAATAAATCTAAGTTTACAAATCCAAGAAGAACTGTAATGATTAAATATTATAGAATAACGGGTCGTCTGATTTCTCTAATGCTACAATGCATCTCATCGTCTTAATTTTGTTTTAGAGCACCTTTTTAATGCTTGGATTTAAGCTTTCAAAGAACGAACAATTTGTTTTCATCTAAAAATGGGCAATAGAAATAAATGTGTTAATCTAATGTTGAAAAAATATTACAAGGTGATGTCACATGAACGGAATTATTGTTGTTCATGCATCAGAATAGTATGCGACAGAATTACATGAAGGATGAAAGACGACTCTACACCAGGTGAACGATACTGGGCCATTTAGCACTAGGTGCACAGACTTATTTGTGGGACAAAAGCAGGTGTCGTCATCTTGGTCAGTGAGGACCGGGTTCTCAACCTGTGCATCAAATGCAAAGTCACCTGTTGAGAATGAATTTAGCAGTCACGTTAATATAAAATGTCACCAATGAGGACACACATGACCAAAGTAAAGTGTGTGATTAAAATCAGAAGTCAAATGTCAGCCAAGTCAAATGTCAGCCAAGTCAAATGTCAGCCAAGTCAAATGTCAGCCAAGTCACAACTTAATTTATAAACCAGCAGTTCTTTTTATTTTTTTTTATTTTTGATTATTGAATTCATTTATGAGGTTTGAAATCATCATAGGATTGGCACAGACAATGCTGACAGTGAAGTATGTGAAGAATAACTATCATATAAGGTTACTGGATCCAACATCACAATCACTTTTATTTACTGAATCCAGCATCAACATCACTTCAGTTTACTGGATCTAGCATCAACATTGTATTAGTTTACTGGATCTAGCATTATAATCAAATTAGTTTACTAGATCTATCGTCACAATGATTTCAGTTGACTTATATAGCACCACAATCACATTGGTTTATTTGATCTAACATCACAATAGTAGTAGTATATTGTCCAGTAAGGTCGCAAAAAAGAGGCATAATTAACATGTCTTACGTCACCATGAAGTAATAAATCGGCTTTCTTCAAATATGTGTCTCTACTCTTAAATACTTCTTATCCTACTCATCAAAGATCATAAACTACATGATTGCTTATTAGAAGTCAAACTAATCCTCAAAATAAACCATAAGAGAAAATATTACAAGTAAACAAAATTAACAAGGTCTACTAATTCAAATTTAAAAACAAGAAAACTTTGCAATACTGATTAAACCATCCTACAACGAGAACCACTCATTTAACTTAAGTTACTTTACAAGAATACAAGAAAAGTATTTCCAAACAAAATAAAACAGCTGTCCTTATGTCTATTAACAATTAACCCAACTTGAAAACAAGTCAAATCAAGACCATTATGCTATAAGTCACCCTTATGTCTAGTGAAAACTAAGCCACATTTGCAAACACCTCAAGAAACAGAAATAAAACTATCGAACTACAAGACATCTATTTAAAAAGATTAGACAAGCAAAGAAAATACACATCGAAAATGACACATAACCCTAGATTGCGCTCCCTTTGATAGAAAGACAATACAAGTAAAATAAAAAAAAAACACGCTAAAGCTTACTGACTTCTAACCCTAGATTTATCATCCTTGGATATCAAAACAAACTACAAGACTATCAAAATTCGTCTTCCAGCCTAGTGACACCCTAGCCCAAGGTTGACAACCCTTAAAAATAAATCATCGCGTCATTTTATCAAGGTCAAAAATCACTTAAGCACCTTATAAACAACATTAAACTACTGCTACAGCCCGCCCCCAGGACTACTATATAAACTATTCATCATCTCTTTGTTGTATATATCTATGTTGTCTTTAAGAAAACTTTAAGAAAAGACAACCACTCAATAGAAAATACACAACAAGATCCCCCACACACACTTTAAGAATCTCTAAAAATAAAAATGAATATATACTACAAGAACCAAAACTAAGACCATCGGTGAACGCTCCATCTACTTCCATGGGCCCACGTTCTGGAACCAGCTCCCCTTCCATATCCGTCATTGTGAAACCTCGTCCACTTTTAAAAAGTCCCTTAAAACCCATCTGTTTAGGTCCGCCTATGACCTGTGATGCACCCTCCTTGCCCTGCCTCATTTTCTGTCTCGGGTTAATCCTGTAGTATAGGCCAAAACGTGCCAAAGTGTCCTCGTTTTATAGCCATTTTAATTGTTTCTATAGTTTAGTATTTACTATCCTAATGTCTCATTTTTATTTTAGTTAGTTTACATGTTTTTAATAATTGTAAAGCGCTTAGAACTTTAAGGTAAGCGCTATATAAAAATGCCTAAATAAATAAATAAATGCATTAAAAATATTTAAAAAATAAAAATAAAGACTAAATGACCCCCACACCTTGAGAATCGCTCTTTAGAAAACCATCATATAATTTGTTAATATAATTCCTCTACTACAAGCCAGCATATTTTCAAAACATAAAAATACAAGACAAGTAATGGAGAATCCTAATTAGAAATTATTTTTCAAAAGTCATTAAGGAAAAATAAAATAAAAAAATGACCTTCACATAATGAGAGCCACTCGTTAAATTAAAACTTATTTAAAATTACAAAGTAATTAACTTAAAATTAAATAAGAACACAACAAGCGAGGATTACTAATTAAAAATAAATTACAAAATAATTACATAGTTATCATCCCTTAAACATTTTCTTAAGTAATATATCAAACGCCAGCCAATTAATTACTTCATGGCGACGTAGGACATGATAAGTACTCCTCTAATGCTTCCTTGGAGGCGCGTGTCCTTTGCGACCTGAGTGGACCATATAATATTACTCACAATCCCGTAATGTTTACTAGATATAGCTTCATAATCACATTAATTTACATGATCTAGCATTAAATATCGATAAGTAAAACCCGTCATAATTAGTTAACATAGTTTGGAATTAAACCTCAGTTTATATTAAAATTAAGCTTATACATTTATTGTTTCAATGCGTTTTCTTAATTTCTTTTTAAAATACTTGGTACGCCATATTTAGAATAAATTCAATTTTAAAAGACAAAACGCCGAAAAATGATGTTCCTTTTAAAATCAATGAGAAAATAAACTAAAATAAATAGCAATGGAAACTTTTTTTTTTGTTTGTTCTTATACATAATTTAAAAAAAATAAAATAAAATAAAAAAAAAAGAAAGATTAATTTGGAAAATAATGATAACAAAACATACACATTATTTATATAAACAATTCCAATTCATTACGTACAGTACTGACAAGCTATTCCAAACTATTACTTACAGTGCTAACACATTTCTTTTCCAAATCATTACTTACAGTATTGACCAGCCATTCCAAAAACTTTACTTACAGTACTGACATTTATATTCCAAACTGTCACTTACAATACTGATAAGATATTCCAAATCATTAATTACGATACTGATAAGCTATTCCAAACATAACATTTAGTACCGACAATCTATTTCATATCATTACTTACAGTACTGACAAGCTATTAAAATGTTTACTGACGGCACTGACAATATGTTCCAAACCATTACATACAGTACTAAAATGCTATTCCAAACAATTGCTTACGGTACTGACGAGCTATTCCAAACCATTACATACAGTACTAAAATGCTATTCAAAACAATTACTTACGGTACTGACAAGCTTTTCCAAACCATCCTGGCTTACATTTCGCCCGACCTGTGCATTCACCGTTCTTATCACACGCACCACCAGTGCAGTGACACAGCTGTTCACATTTTGGTCCTATGTATCCACTTGGACATTTTAAGTCTCCTGGTGAGTAAAAGAGAGCGAACTGAATTGAATGTCTAAAGAAATCACTTTGACTGGGATTTAAAATGTAAACTGACATGGACACACAACTTCAAATTGGGTTCGTTTTATCTATAAACGCCTTTGAGAGAATGGAATGGTAATATCTGTGGAAAGAATGCAATCAAACGAGGTAGAAGAAATACAATGACACAAAACAAGGCAAAACCGTATGAAAACAGAACACAACAAATTAAGTGGCAATCATTGTCACGTCCATTTTTTGCATGTTTTGCCAAACAAATTATAATTATTTCATATTTTTAGAAAACAATAACCTATCTGTTATATTTGCACATCATAGAAAACCTTTTGTTACTATTTTTAAAAAGTCTAAAGGAAATGTAGTTAAAAGCTAGCAGTTTGATCAAAGATAAACTTTTTGAAAAGATAAGTTGTGGCCCGGTCTTACCATGTATTAATGTAAGGGTCACCTAATTTTTCTATAGCGTATTAAACAGTTCTTAACAATTGAACGCCCATTAATGTATATATACCAAATATTTCATACGATTTTTCCATTTTATAACGAAATATCTATATGTGGATATTTAGGTTTCTAGCATCATTTATTTGTCTTTATAGTTTACCTTGTGCAGGACTATTTCAACCTACTTTTTTTCCGTGCCACTTACGTAGGAGGAGATATATTTTTCAAAGCAGTTAACTTATACTCTTATCTTAAAATAAAAACTCCTGTACCATGTTATAGATATGCAACACTACCAGATTTTATACATAGTATCTTCATTGACAATTAATCAATCACTGCCCCAATTCTGAGCTACATTATCGAAAAATTGTAATTAGGATATTAGTTATATCTCAAGAACAATATATTAATAAAGAGCTTGTGATTTCTAAAGAATTATTCTCAATCTCAAAGAAGTGTCCATTAAAAAAACTGTATTTACGCTAAAATATATATATATATTAAGTTTGATATTTATGTCTATGTGCAATAACGTTTTGCATGTTTTTGAACGGCCAACGAATCACACGAAAAATAAATTTAATTTGGACATAACTTGTGATTAATAACTAGTTTAACATCCTTAAATAGAAGCATATTTGTGTAGCTTTTTTCTATCTTCATATTTCCTAAGTAGTAAACGATTTTCGGTAATTAGGTTTAAAAAAAAAAAGTTATTTTTTAATTATTATTTTTTTTTAAAATCATAGGCTATATTTAACTCAGTTGCTTTTTAATTTCCTGTCACTAGCTTTAGGTTGAACGTGTTTAAAACAAACTTTGGAAGAATTGATTGTACAAGACACACGTTGAATATGAATGTAGAAGACACACTTTGAAAAATGTATTGTTGTACAGGACACACTTTGAATTGTTCCGTTGTTTCTGTAGAAACTGACCTTGTTTACGTTGTGTTTAAATCACGTTTTCTCGTGCATGAACTTTTGTTGACACTAAGTTTGACCACGTGACTGTGTGCTGCTTAATTATAATTAGTCTTCCTTGCCATGAAAACATCGTCTATAGACTTTAGAATAGAATCATAATTCTTCAGAACTTTCAAGACAGGCTGTCATTCAGAAAGAATGCTACTATACCCCTTACTGGAAAAGTCGCTATGAATACTATACACAAGCTCATCGAGTAAGATAGAGAGTCAATGAGACAAAGCGAGGGAGCGAGACCAATACACTGACATATTCTTCTGATCATAGATATCGTACATTATATTTACTGCATAAGACGTGTGTGCAAGTTCCAACATTGTTCAGGTACATGTTCAATGCTCTACTTTAAGTGATTAATTTTAGTTGTATTCGTTTTGTGTTTGCATTATCAAGCTAACTTAATAAATTATTAGGTGTAATTAACACTAGTTTGGTAATAGTTTTTTATTACTGTATTTAATTAATGGTGTCGCCATTTGTTATATACTGTTTTTCACAAATCATACAGTCAAAAAAAGAGTTTCAATTCTGGACACATTATAGCAACACAATGTTTATGCTTATCTCTACATGTTCACATTTCCTGTCACCTTCAGTACAAAACTTCCCTCGCCTGTCTCCGTAACACTGATGACAAGTCCCATCAAGATTACAGGTGTTGTTTAAACATGTCTTCGGGCAAACATGTTCACAGTCAATTCCATAATTCGGAGGTGAGCAATCTGGCCATTAGATAGAAATAAATGACAATACAATCTGAAGATCAGATACAAATAAATTACAGAGCAATGTGACCATCAGATATAAAAAAATAATGGGATAATCTGGCCATGACATGTACATAAAGAAAAGTACAATCTGGCCATCAGAAATAAAGAAGTAAAAAGCACTACGATCTGACTATCAGATATAAATTAATAACAGTACAATTAGACAATCAGATATAATTTAATAAACTTACTCTAATCTGACAATCAGATATCAATAAATAACAGTGATACATTTTGGCCATCATAAATAAATACATAAATAACAATAAAATCTAAACATCATATAAAAATAAAAAACATTGCATATATAAATAAAGAATAAAACTACAATCTGGCAATCAGGTTATAAATAAACAACAGTACAATCTTACCATAAGATATAAATAAAATATAAATAAATAACCGTACAATATGACCATTAGATATAAATTAATAACCTTAATATAAAATGGAAATATGATATACATAAATAACACTACTACGATCTTTCCTCAGATGAAAAATAAAGAACTGTTTCAATATCGCTTACAAAGTTCCTATTTCCCGAACTCAAACAGTATATTATTTATATAAACATATATATTTATATCGCAAAATCAATTATTTATGTAATAAAATACTAAGATTGTGCACATTCAAATTCAGCTTTTTTCCATATCATGAAGCAATTTTTTTTTTCTTCACAGCCAAAATGAGGATGTTTGAAGTGTCTTTAATATAAGAAATCAGTATAAAGCAAAGTATCATCGAACGCAGAATTTTAGAGTTTTACACATATAATTTGGTCCAAATAACGTGAAACAAACAGATGAGATATTGTATTTCAATCACATCCATGACCAATCCATTTTTTGTTAGTTAAAAAGTTGCATTTCTTATTATTTGATAAAAATGAAATATTAATCATGTACATCATGGCCATGTTCTATGCTGTCAGATCAATACCGGCTTAAGTTTGCCAAAGTTTCCATCTGGTGAACAAATATGATAGTGAGACCAAAACAGTTAAAACATTTCTAAACCATTGGAAGGATATTGAAGACCAGAAATACACGAAGTGAAATTTACAACAACAATAAATGTTTTCTTAACGTTATGGTGATGTAATTCATTTATTTTTAGTTTTTTTAACTAAGCTTTAGTATTTCCAAATTGTATAGTTTGTCTTGTGACCAAATAAAATAATCTACAGATGAAAAGAAAAACACATGCATGCACAACGTACCTCATTATGATTCTTTTTTAAATTCTTATATTAAAATATTTTAAAGAATCATCTAACTGACAGATAAGAATATAAAAGAATAATTTCAAAATCGTGTTAAAATGTAAAGGACATTCTTTCGAAAATGAATTTAAGTCTACTTTAAATTTAAAAATAATGTACATTTTCAAAAATGCATTAGATAAAAGAACAATATTGCAGAAGAGTTAATGAAACTGAACGCTAATAAAAATTTCGAATGTTTAATTTGATGAATTTAAGAAAATTTTGAAGAAAATGATTTAAAAAATAAATAAAAAATTCAAATAGATGTTCGTTGCCATTTAAAATAATAGCACTTTACTCTGTATATTATTGATATTCGAACAGTCGTCACAAAACACATAAATCATAGCGAAAGAGGACAGTGTTATGTCCCAATCACTCACCACAACACCACTCCACCCTCTATATTACTTGCTCCCGTAACCACCAATCTACCGCCGTTCACTAAAAGACGCAGACGCGATCAACAAAGATCAGCTGAGAAAAGGAATCACGTGAGTAAAAAATAAAATGCGACGAACAAGATTGAAATGCAAGTAGCAATCAAGTATTTAAGAAAAAAAAATGTTTTCCTTAAGCTCATCAAGGTTTAGGTAAATACCTCCAAAAACTTGAAATTCACTGATACCGACATATCCCTGGAGAATATTCAGTTCTAGACTTTCAATGACTGGCTTTGACGGTAAAAAGACTCCGAGAGTTCTCTCCCTCTGTAAAGGGGAATCAAATCTGAACACTTCTGAACCAAGGGCATCCAAGCATTTTATTCTCAATTTATAATTATTTTCTTCGGGTAGAACTGTTTAAAAAAATTTAGAAAAAAATCCATATTAGAAAAATTAGTTAATGTTTGTTTTTTTGTTTTTTTAAATATTTAATTCTAAATGACACATTTAAAAAGTATATACAGTATACACAAAATAATAAAGATTTTTTTTTTAAAAATTGTGTAGACAAAATAAAACAAAGATCGATAAAAATGCTCTCAACTCCAGCACATGTGTAAATCAACAGTTTTGCGTGTATTAGGGCACTTGTTTATGTTATTTCCTAATTAATAATTTAGTTGAAAACCTGCCCTTTTTATTTCTGTAAAAAGAGAAAATCTTCAGCCAACACCGTTGAAATAGCCACTTGCCAATATGAAGACGCAGTAAGGCGATGGAGCGTGGCCACTTCAGTTTCATCAAGAGAATGTTCAAGAAATCAGGAGCCAAAATTATGTAACCGTCAAGAGTGTGTGCTCCGTCATTTACTGTTTTGACCAAATCTTTGAGTCTCGCTTCAGTGGCTGACTTGTCTGGAAACGATATGGCCGCTTCCAATGCATAGTTCCGACCTAAGAGTAGAGATTATGTCTGTTACTTATTAATGGACGTTCTTTATGTGATATATTATCACCGCTTGTTTAACTTTGAAGATAACTTATATATACCCTTGCACAAATATGTCATGGACATACTTCAGGAACTGAGTTAATTGAAATGTAAAACATCGAGAACTAATCCACAACAAAATTCTAAAGGCGTTGATACAGTTAATAAATGTCCTACAAATAAAATAAAGCTGGCAAAAGAAATGAGGATGCGCATGTATTTTCATTCTAAATAGAAGACGACTTGTAGAAAGCAATGTTAAACTAACGATGATACTAAAAATAGAATATCTCTGGTACGAGGCCATAAACCACACGTACCGGTGTTGATATAAATAGAACAGACTGACACATTTTTATCCAACGACACAATAATTTTATCGACGGTCGCCACATTTTCACAGAAGACATCAAATCTGTTGACAGTCGTCTCAACGGTTCTCTGTTTCACACAGATCGTGATGTCATCTGCCCCCGATGCGATCAGATGAAAAGTTAAATTGATCTCCAACGGCTCTAATGAAAAGAACAAACCAAATAAAAAAAAAAAGCTTTTAAAATATAAATGCTTTAAACAACTAAATGTCTTTATAGTTGTGTTTGTTCACAATTGAACAACATTTTTATTTCCCTTAAGAAACATTGTTATTCACTCAGTTTACTATGTATACATAAATAAACTAGTCTGATGAAAATGGGATTTAACTTTTTTTTTTCTTTAATTATCCCACTTATCCTCGCCTGCCGTCTAACCCAACCTACTGCTTCGTATCCTAAGATCAAGTGTCCCTAATGTTATGTAAATGTTGAAGTTAATTGATGATTTTCGCATACAGATTCTCTTAAAAGCTAATTACGTAGTTTAATTCTTTGGTGCCGCACTGCAGTCGAAACTATAGCATCTGTGCTAACCTTTTCAGATTTTTAATAACTCTGTCAGTTTACAAATAGTTTTTGAAATGATGCATTTAATTTCCAGTCTCGATTTTATTTTATTTACTATAAATCCAAAGAAGCTTTTTCAATTAAATTGTATGCATATATGTATTTTTATATTATATATATATATATGTATATATATATATATATATATATATATATATATATATATATATATTTTTATATTTATATATATAGGAAGAGC
>CAXITT010000362.1:776657-800250 GCA_964033795.1 Lymnaea stagnalis
ATATATATATATATATATGTGTTTATATATGTGTTTATATATATATATATATATATATATATATATATGTTTATATTTATATATATATATATACATATATATATATACATATATATATATATTGATATATAGTTATATAGTTATATATATCAAGATATATATATAAATAAATTGCTCTTAATACCACTCTTCTCAAACACAATCCTCGTCCATGTGAAGACAACCGATTCATTCAGTTCAACCGTTAGACTTTCTGTCATGTGACAAGTTGTATCAGAATGGTCGGTCAAAAGTGAACTCTCAACCACTGATGCGTAACCAGCGTCATCTGGATGGATTTTTATAAAACAAATTACTAAAGAGTTATTACAATTCAAAAAAAAAAAAAAAAAAAAAATATATATATATATATTTAATACAATTCAAAAAAAAAAAAAAAAAAAAATATATATATATATATTTAACAATTGATGACGTGGCGATTGATGAATTTTTCACCCGATAAAGCGTTCTTTGTAAAAGTTGTTATTATTGAGTTGTTGAAAAGTTTTTATTCAGTGATACTTAATAAAATAGTTATCATAAACATAATTTTAAATAATCCTCAGACTTCTAATGAGGGCTCCAAAAATGGGCGGCTTATATCTTGACGTGGATCTCAACAAACACTGTGTTTAAATATCTGCTTATAAGATGCATTTTTCACTGCGTAAATGGTTCATTGTGAAGAAATGAAGAGTCGAATTTCAAAGTGCTGCATCTCCATTCTTGGTGTTTTGAGATAATTGACCTTTTCTGCTACACAATTATTGCTCAAAATTTCCGAAAAGTTAATGTTAATGTTGGTATATATTCAAAATATAAGTTATATTATGATGAAAATTGAAATGTAGGTTAATTAAAATGTATTTATTTACTTTGTTGAATTTCTTATTTCGTTTCAAAATGCTGTGTATCCAGCTGTAACTTAGCGACAAAATGCTGTATATCCATTTGATAGCATAACATTATTCCCAGTAGCAAATAATTCAAGTTATTTATATATTACTGACCACTTACAAAGAAAATAAATAAATTGTATCATATACATTGTATAATAATTGTGTATGATTAATTTTTTTTAAAAATACTTTTTTAAAAGAACAGTATTATAAATGCTGGGAAGTCGCTTGTAATTGTGTAATGTTTAGAGGGCTATAAGTTTGCATTTTTTTTTTATCAATCTGAATTCTAAATAAAAGTAAACCAGATAATGTTCAATTAAAAAAATCATTTTATTGAATTTAAAACAACGACAAAATTGAGAATAATGAAATGTCTGTTTCCGAGTGTGAATCATCTTCAATAGCAGTTTGGTTTTGTTCCAGGAAAAGTTCATGCTTCTTATTTACATTCAAATCAGAGGGCAAATATGTATGTCCTTGAGCACTCGTTCTTCTGTAATGTCTGGATCTGTATGTAAGAGATTGAATGTGGAATAATTAACAAAGCTAAATCCTTAAAGCATCTTTTTTATTTGCATTTCATTTATTTAAAGTTGTATTTCAAGGGGCACGAAGAGGGGTAAGACTAAAGTATTTCTTAAAGTAGTAATTGTCCCTCATTTAACTTCTTTAGTGACAAAAGTGCTATAATTAGTGATAATTTATACTGAGTGGTTTAATGTCGTGTTTAGGGCGAGGAAATTCGTTTAGGAGCGTGAAATGGAGTAGGGAAGGCCAGTAATATATAGAAAAAAAAGTACTTCTTAAAACTTAATGATGTTAGAAACGTAAATGTATCATTCAATTTTTAAAATTATGAATTGTGATGAGTTTTTGCCATAGCAGTTAGAAATTATGAATTGTGATGAGTTTTTGCCATAGCAGTTAGAAATTATGAATTGTGATGAGTTTTTGCCATAGCAGTTAGAAATTATGAATTGTGATGAGTTTTTGCCATAGCAGTTAGAAATTATAGGAAATGATATATTATTATTATTCCGATAACTTCGGGTCATTTATTCAAATAATAATAATAATGTAAAATTAAATTTAGTATTTTCTAAAATAAAATTACGGTAACTCACCTTGCAGAACCATTTATCGTGAACACAGGTAACCGAAGGGATCTTCCCTCCACTTGAATGACGAAATGATTTTTCTTTTTCTCTTCTTGAGCTTTTTTTTTCTTTTTCGAGATTGTATGGTACAAACAACTCTTTCATCCAAGCCTTCGTTATGCACCATCTTTGTTGTTGTTTCGTGTCATGATGTTCAGTGCGCATGCGCAGAATGCCGCAGAATAGCTTGGCAATCACACGGATTGGTCCGAAAATATATACATCATTTTGATGATAAAAAATAAGTCACACTGTGTTTTGAAATAAAATCATGTTTAGATATAGAATAATATAGGATTAAAATGTAGATACACTTTAACATGTCCTAAAGGAGCCTGGTTTGCTGTAGATGTCCTAAAGGAGCCTGGTTTGCTGTACATGTCCTAAAGGAGCCTGGTTTGCTGTACATGTCCTAAAGGAGCCTGGTTTGCTGTACATGTCCTAAAGGAGCCTGGTTTGCTGTACATGTCCTAAAGGAGCCTGGTTTGCTGTACATGTCCTAAAGGAGCCTGGTTTGCTGTACATGTCCTAAAGGAGCCTGGTTTGCTGTACATGTCCTAAAGGAGCCTGGTTTGCTGTACATGTCCTAAAGGAGCCTGGTTTGCTGTACATGTCCTAAAGGAGCCTGGTTTGCTGTACATGTCCTAAAGGAGCCTGGTTTGCTGTACATGTCCTAAAGGAGCCTGGTTTGCTGTACATGTCCTAAAGGAGCCTGGTTTGCTGTACATGTCCTAAAGGAGCCTGGTTTGCTGTACATGTCCTAAAGGAGCCTGGTTTGCTGTACATGTCCTAAAGGAGCCTGGTTTGCTGTACATGTCCTAAAGGAGCCTGGTTTGCTGTACATGTCCTAAAGGAGCCTGGTTTGCTGTACATGTCCTAAAGGAGCCTGGTTTGCTGTACATGTCCTAAAGGAGCCTGGTTTGCTGTACATGTCCTAAAGGAGCCTGGTTTGCTGTACATGTCCTAAAGGAGCCTGGTTTGCTGTACATGTCCTAAAGGAGCCTGGTTTGCTGTACATGTCCTAAAGGAGCCTGGTTTGCTCTACATGTCCTAAAGGAGCCTGGTTTGCTCTACATGTCCTAAAGGAGCCTGGTTTGCTCTACATGTCCTAAAGGAGCCTGGTTTGCTCTACATGTCCTAAAGGAGCCTGGTTTGCTCTACAATAATATACAGTTATCTCATTTTTTTTTTTAAATTGCGGATACCGTGTTTTGAAAATCGACTCTTCAAATTGAAACGTTTTCAATTTTATTCTATTCATCGTCTTACAATATTGACAATTTCTTGTACGTCAAATTTTACTAATGACATGAACATGTTAAGATATATCAAAGTTTAAGTACACCAATGGCATGTCGGGTTTATATCAAAGTTTACTTACAATACTGGCAAGTCAAGTGATATAAAAATTTACTTACACTACTTGCATGTCAGGTCATATAAAAGTTAACTGACAGTAGTGGCATGTAAGTTTACATCCAAAATTTACTTACAATACTGACATATCAGTTTATATCAAAGTTTACTTACAATCCTGGCATCCCAGGTCTTATTAAAGTTATGTATATCAAGACGGTTCATTCTTTACATCAAATTTTACTTACAGAACTGTCATATCATGTTATATCAAAGTTTAATTACAATTCTGGCATGTCATTTTATATCAAAGTTTACCTACATTACTGGCTTAGGATATATCAAATATTAATTACAATACTGGCGCATCATGCATGAGAGTTTATATCAAAGTGTTACTTATTCTACGTGCATGTCGGACTATATTATCAAGTTTACTTACAGTACTGGCATGTCAGTTTATATCAAAGTTTACTTACAATCCTGGCATCCCAGGTCTTATTAAAGTTTACATATAGTTCTGCCAAGTAAGTTTACATCAAATTTTACTTACAGAACTGTCATATCATGTTATATCAAAGTTTAATTACAATTCTGGCATGTCATTTTATATCAAAGTTTACCTACATTACTGGCCTAGGATATATCAAATATTAATTACAATACTGGCGCATCATGCATGAGAGTTTATATCAAAGTGTTACTTATTCTACGTGCATGTCGGACTATATTATCAAGTTTACTTACAGTACTGGCATGTCAAGATTTATCAAAGACTACTTAAAATAAGTGCATGTCAGCTTTAAAAGGAAGTTTAGTTACTGTACAAGCATTTCATGTTATATAAAATGTACTAAAATGATCGGGGTCACTCAAATTTAAGACGAAGAAGATGTTAAATTATATCAATTTTACTTACAATACGACCATGTCTGTTTATATCAAAGTTTACTATCAGTATTGGCATGTCAGGTTATGTCCAAATTTACTTGCAATACTAGAATGTCAAGTAATAATAAGTTTTCTTACAGTTCTGGTTTTTCAGATTATGTTAAAGCTTACTTACAGTACTGCAATGTCAGGTTATATCAAGGTGTACGTACATTACAGACAATTCACGTTATATCAAAGTCTACGTACATTACAGACAATTCAGGTTATATCAAAGTGTACGTACATTACAGACAATTCAGATTATATCAAGTGTGCGTGCATTGCAGAAAAAAAAGGTTATATCAAAGTTTACGTACATATCGGACAATTCAGGTTTTATCAAGGTGTACGTACATTACAGACAATTAGTTTACATCAACGTGTACGTACATTACAGAAAATCCAGGTAATATAAAAGTGTATGTACATTACAGGCAATTCAGGTTATATCAAAGTGTACGTAGATTACAGACAATTCAGGTTATATCAAGTGTACGTCATTACAGACAAGTCCAGTTATATCAAGGTGAACGTACATTACAGACAATTCAGGTTACATCAATATGTACGTGCATTACAGACAATTCAGGTTATATCAAGGTCTACGTGCATTACAGACAATTCAGGTTATATCAAAGTGTACGTACGTTACAGACAATTCAGGTTATATCAAAGTGTACGTACATTACAGACAATCCAGCTTATATAAAGGTATACGTACATTACAGAAAATTCAGTTTATATCAAAATTATTAAAGAACGTTAATGTCAGGTTATGGTAATGTTGACTTACTATTCTCATCTGTCCGGATATATCAACGTTTTCTTACAATATTGACATGAATGTTTTTATCAAAGAGTGCTTACATTACTGTTATGTCAGTTTACAGCAAAGTTTTCCTACGGTACTCGTATGTAAGTATATATCAAAGTTTATTTACAACACGAGCATATTAGGTTCTATTAAAAAATAATTACTTCTATCATTGAACGTCATTGAACGTTTTAAATTTTTACCTACAAATATGAAACGCCATTTCGTTTCAACATGTACTTACAATATTGACATGCCTTGCCAAAGAAAGGTATTTTACATTTTGCGCTCTTCACACATGAAAGATCCTCATTACAGATATTGTCATCACAATTACATTTGGAATCTCTTGGACAGCCTGAATCTGTATGCGAAAAAAACGTCAATTAAGTCATAAATAAGTTATAAAAAAAAGAAAAAATCAAATGTTTGATGTTGGTACTTTTCTTGTGCTATTATATTGTGGAGAGTTCGGACCAAGACCGACTGATCAAAGAGCCGGGCGCGTCAGATCTCGCAGCAGGGTTACCGGCCATCTGATCAGGGTATTTCCCTGGGACGACTGGTTGGTAACCTGGTGGCGACGGGGGTGGGGATAGTGCACCGACTGATCAAAGGGGGGGGGGATAGTGCGCCGACTGATCAAAGGGGCGGGGGAAAGTGCGCCGACTGATCAAAGGGGTGGGCGCGAGTACAGACCTGGGAGAGGAACTCTATGAACAAGGGACTTATAAATAGGAACCTCTGGATGGGACGGACAGAACGCGGCCGGACAGAGAAGCAGACAGTCAGGGAGAGCTCTGACGGTATGAGAAGAGGACAGTCAGAGTTGCGAGATGAGAGAAAGTATAAGCGAAGTGTCAGCCTAATAAAGAACAAGATTATAATCATCAAATGTTATCGCCTGAGTTGTTTCCTTAGTGAATGCCAGATATAGATGAAGGTTAGCAGAGAGCAAGCAAGGTTTCCTTACAATATCAGTGAAAATCAGAAAGAAAACTAACTAATTTTTTATAATTTATTTTATTTTAGAAATGTACCCTCTGATTATCACAAAACTTTTTAAGAGTAAAAATCAGATTTTTTTAAAAACACTTATTTAAACAATAACTATAATATACACACAATGTTTTTATAAAACTATAATAAGTTAAATATAAAATATGTTTTATATCAAGATTTATATTAAAACACGCCTATTCAAAGTATTGAAGCTATGAAAAGAAACGTAACAAATCATAGAATAAAAGAGACTCGGGGTCCAGCTATTCCTACTCATAGGAGGGACATTAGATTCCTTGGCGAATATAATTCTACAGCGAATGGTGAAGACTTTTTACTGTTTGATTCTGGGCCGGTGGATGACAGAATTTTAATATTTTCAAACAGGAATAACCTACGTTTACTTGCAAGCTCAAAAAACTGGTACGCTGATGGTACTTTTAAAACAGTACCACCTTTATTTGAACAATTGTATACAATACATGGCTTACGTGAACATACTGCTGTTCCATTGGTTTATGCACCACTTCCAAACAAAACTGTACAAAGGTATATACAACTTTTAAGAGCTATCAAAGACTTGGAGTCTGCTTGTAATCCTCAAACTTTTCTCATAGACTTTGAGCTTGCAATGGTAAATGCCATAAATATTGAGTTCCCTCAAACAATTATTCGAGGATGCTTTTTTTCACTTCTGCCAGTGTATTTATAGAAATTTTCAAACAAATGGCTTGAAGCTAAAGTACAACTGTGACCCTGAATTTGCAGTAAGGATACGAATGTTATCTGCCTTAGCATTTGTTCCTACACAACATGTGGTAGAGTATTTTGAGTTACTTTGCAACAGAAATATTTTACCCCCTGAAGCTCAAGTAGTTGTTGGCTATTTTGAGGACACATGGATCGGTTGACCTAATCATAGTCACCGTCGTCAACCTTGATTTCCCATTCATATGTGGAATTGCTTTGATTCTAGTCAACAAGGTTTGCCAAAAACCAACAATGCTCTTGAAGGTTGGCACAGGGTATTTCAGAACCAAGTTTGCTCTGACCCCCCTAACATTTGGAAATTTATAAAATCTATCAAACGTGAACAAAGTTTGAACGAACTTCGTATTGAATAATACATCAGTGGTCAAGAGCCTCCTCCAGGAAGAAGACAATATAAAGTTTCAGCAGAAAGACTCACTCGCATTGTCAATTCTTTTGAACCCAATATTCAGGCTGAGGACTATTTACGTGGAATAGCACATAATATTGCCTACTAAAGTGTGACATTAAATTTAATGAACCAACAGTCACAATAGAACAGTTTTATTATATTTATATATCATATATAACAGTATGGGACTTCATTGTTTGGATATAGTCCTTCTAAAGTTCATAACATCTGGTGATGTTTGACAAGACCCATTGGTTTCTTCATTTTATCTGTGAGCACTGTAAGTTTTCTGAAATTATTGTCTATAAGAACTTACTTCATGTCAAGAAATGAAGTATACCCATTATGTATTCCTTACTATTGTTACTCTATGAAACAACATGTGACATGACCTTAAGTTATGGTAACTTTTTTCTGATATTGATCAATGAGTTTTTCATCTTGCTAATGTGTTTTAGATGTTGGAACAAAAGAAACATTTTATGCATTGTTAGTTGTTAAATAGTTAAGTAATGTTTCAATGGATTTAATTAATAATTGAAATAATCTATACCACAGTACACTTTTCTACTATGAGAGAATATATATATATTCTTTTAGTTAGTGACAACTGACAAGAAATAAATTATTTTTTAAAATTGTTTTGATAAATTTCTCATTTTATTTATATTGTTTATACAAACAAATCAATTTCCCATGTCTCAATTATATTTTAGTTTTTGTATCGACCTATAAACTGAGAATTTACAATGAAGATTTTAGGTCATCTGAGCTGAAGAAAACCCATGTTCATCTAGATTCTAGAATAGAGTGTGTCTTTGTTCTGTGCCACTGTTTTGAAAGAGATTCAAATAGTGTCCTCAGAGCCTGGTGTTAAATTGGTATTTTCATCAAGAAAATCAATGTTTCCTTCTTGATTTATTTAAAGATTATTGGCAAAGTGTAGTCAAAATATTTCTAAGAATTCGTAAAGTGAGTAGTTGTATCACCCTTTTTAACCCAAGCCTAAACTTTTGTACATAAATATATGCAATTATCTCATGTGAAGATTAATGTTATGTATTATTTAATTAATAAAAAGACTTAATATCTAGCATTTGATAAAGATCCCTTAAACTTTGTTCCCAATGTAAAACATGCAATCGACATATTAAGATAAATGCATTTTAAAGTATTTTATTGCACAAATATTGTACATTATTTACAATAGACCGTCGTGGACCAGAACGTTTCAAATAAAAATTCCAATACAACAAATCAATGCTTATTTTTAAAAAAGTTGAAATCTAAAGCGACACTGTAATATAAATTAGGGGGCCTATTATTTTTTATAGTAATAGAATTTAAATTTCCTTTCAAGTTATTTTTTTTTTTTATGTTTTTTTTTTTCCAAATGTAGTAAAATGGACTTTTTGTCTCAATTGATATTTTGAAAAATTGTGTTAATATTTTAATTATAATTTTTAAGAAACAGTGGTTGTGACAATCTTTAAAAAATGTGTTTGTGTCAGTTCAATGTATAACTGATTGTATGTGAGAGATTTGAAAGTTCCCAAATTTTTATTTGCAAGATATAAGACATATATACTATTCAATCTAACACTACATTCAAGTACAACTTATGTTGTAAGTTACTGTTTATAACTTCCATTTAACCTTTTTAATTTTGATTTGTTAAATGGTAGGCATTTTACATGACCCTAATTCTCAGACTTAAATCCTCTTCATAACCTATGGCACAGTTTCTTAATCAGCAATGTCTGCAGCCCCGGGGGTTGTGGTCTGCTGGAGGACACAAACATATTTTTAGCTTAAACACATCGAGTACCAAATAATATAAGATAAATTGAAAAATGCTTTCTAAAATTATTATTTTTTTTAGGTAATAATAGAAAACAGTTATCTACTATCAGAACAACACAAGAAAAAAAAGAGACAAACATATTTTTAAAATCACTTTCCATTAATTTGGTTTGGAAAAGGAATGAGGAGACAATAATAAGTCAGGAATGAGAAAGGGCTGGTAAAGAAAGCTTGTAAAATGTTCATTAGTAATATGCAATCATCAGCTAAACTTTCACTTCTGAGCAGATTTTTCTTTTTGGGGGGAAATTCTAAAAAAGGACAAAATGAAAAGTTATATTCATTTAAGTCAAAGTTAATAATGAATGAAGATTAACAATATTTATGCATACCACTACCATAAATATCAATTTAGAAAAATTGCTTTGTGTATAATATAACTGTGCAGGATTTTTCCTCTTAGATAAAAAGATAGGTTAGATCTTACATGAAAGTTTATTTATTTTTATTAATCTATGAGTATACCGAGTATAGCTACATTTGGACTAGAAATAATACTTCAGACAAGGTGTTTCCCAAATTAAAATAAAATATAATGAATCAATCTGGCACTGGTACCTAGTGCAATTTTATACACCAATCCACCTAACTTAACAGTTTGGCAAAAGCTGCTATCTAAGTCTAAGACTATTGCTATAATGTCCAGTTCATGTCAATAGTATAGTATTACTTATATGTAATTTAGCGCTTCTTCTTGAATGTATCCATTAAGCCGACATTGTAATTCATAATATTAAGTCTCAAGCTACAAAAAAGTAAATTAATAACATTATAGAAACTTAGCCTGCAATATTTTTAGAATAATATTTATAATTATAATTATATTATTATATACTACTACTACTGGTATAAATGATAAAGTAGGCGACATCATCTGACATCTGATATTTTTATAATTATTCAGGTGAAGGTGTTATTAAACCATTATTTACTAACTTAAACTTCTACTACAATTTCTTTTTCTATATCTTATGGGCCCACTGTCAATTTGTTGATCATTTTGGCTCCTAAGCAAACCTTAATTAACATTTAAAATAATAAAATAAATTCAAATTCTAAAAAAATAGTAGTAGTAGTATTAGTATTAGTATAAGTAATAAGTATAATTATAGATTTCCACAATGTCACACACGAATTCGAATGTCTTAATACTTGCTGCATAGTTCACACTATCAAATTTTGCGTTAAATTTCTTTTTGCACTCATTATTTTGTTTTACTATGCACTACTATACAGTGCGTTCAAAAAGAGATTTAACTATCGAACTTTTGAATGTCTGAACTGAGCATTGGCAAAAGTAAGCAGCCTTTTATTTACAACAAAAAAAAAAAAAAAAAAAAAAAAAAAAAAAAAAAAAAAAAAAACACAACTTTGTTTCGATAAAATTTCCTTTCGACCAAACTTCCTGTCGATCAAATTTCCTTTCGACCAAACTTCCGTTCGATCAAATTTCCGTTCGGTCAAACTTCCGTTCGATCAAATTTCCGTTCGGTCAAACTTCCGTTCGATCAAATTTCCGTTCGACCAAACTTCCTGTCGATTAAATTTCCGTTCGGTCAAACTGCCGTTCGATCAAATTTCCGTTCGGTCAAACTACGTTCAATCAAATTTCCGTTCGGTCAAACTTCCGGTCATTCAAATTTCCGTTCGACCAAACTTCCGTTCAATCAAAAATCCGGTCGATCAAACTTCCGTCCATCAATTTACCTTCGACGAAATTTCTTTCGACGAAAATTCCGGATACGGTAAACAACCAATCAGTTAACAACCAACCAGTGAATAAACACATAGTAAATAACCATCAAGTCAAACAAATGATCCATTAACAAATACCGTGTAAATAGTCATCCAGTCAACAACAAGCCAGTAGACAACCACCAAGTAACAATGCACCTTGTAAGCACACATGCATTAATTGATATTTTAAATAATCAATGCAGTAAATTTGTTTCTGGAAACATCCACTAATTAAACACCCCCCCCCCCCTTGTGCCGAAGTCAAGGTCCCCTAAAAGTTCAATGCTATCAAAACACTTCCTTGTGCACAAACCCTTTCAGGAAAAAAAAATGCACCTTGTAAGCACCCATGCATTAATTGATATTTTAAATAATCAATGCAGTAAATTTGTTTCTGGAAACATCCACTAATTAAACACCCCCCCCCCCCTTGTGACGAAGTCAAGGTGCCCTAAAAGTTCAATGCTATCAAAACACTTTCTTGTGCACAAACCCTTTCAGGAAAAAAAACATTATTACGCCCCACAAGCACCTGAGATAATTTATGCAGAATTTGTTTTAGCGCAGTTACCAGGCATTTTATTTGATCTTCCCATTGAAATAACATTAAAAACGAATTTTGGGTAGTGGGTTTTGTGGTTTAAAAGTAGAAATAATGAGTTGTCCTTGGTATTAGGTCTGTCTGCTCAATTTCAGCTTGGTGGGTTGGCTAGAATGTGGTCGTTTACCAACCCAAATGTTCAGCCTGCCAGGCACCCACAAACAAAAAAAAAAATAAAATTGTTATAAAGGATTGTATATAATTTTTGTATTTTTGGATTTAAAATATATTATTTAAGAGGATACTTGACAACACATCATGCTACTTTTACAAGAAATGATTTTTTTTAGGAAGTAATACAATTGTTACAGACAGTTAAGTTTAGAAAGCAAAATACTATTTTACATACGGGGAAGTTTGGGAACATATTTACGGTTGTCACAAACGGTATAATTTGGGAAGGCACTTACTAATTAACGTTAGATTCGGAAAAATTTGCTGATCAAACAAATTACATCATAATCACAATTATTGCAAGGAGAAAACAAATATGTTTGTTTATAGTGTGTTGTTAATATTGCGGAAAGTATATACATTAAATTGATCTACATAAACTTCAAAGAGAAGGAAAACTCTAAATTTAATCCAGGAGCCAGAATGATCAACAATTTAATCGTTGGCCCCTCAAATAAATGAACAAGAAGAAACACGCAAACGACGTAATAAATTGAATTGTGTAGTGAGCCAAAAGCCAATTGTTAAATATTTCGTTGTCTAGTATTTTATGATGACGGTTAATCTTTTATCTCTCCTATGCTCATGTAAAATATTCCTTGGTAAAATCAAGAACTAATGTGGTTCAAAAACAATCAAATATTAATTAAGCATTATGAGTTTATTTTCAAAGCTCTAAACTATTTACCTGGTACACAATGAATTTAATAAAAAATATAGGCCTGCATCTCCCATAGCAATAGTATCCTCTGGCAAAAGTCCCAAAGCGAATCTAATCTAGAATACTATTCATTCTGTCTAGCTCACTTTCTCTCTCTCTGACTCTCTAAATCACGTTAAGCAGCACCATAGACACAAATGGTGGCTCCGATGAGACGTAAGAACTCGAATTGGAAAACCTAGATCAGCATTTGTACTTTTAAAGATATCATGGGAGTCACAGGAGCTGAAACTGCAAACCAAAGTCAGAATCTTTAATAACAATGTCAAAAAGTCCTACTATATGGTGCAGAAACTTGGAAAACAACAGTGAGCCTTATGCAAAAAGTGAAGACATTCATAACCACATACCTTAGAAAGATCCTGAAAATCAAATGGTTAAATAATATCACCAACAATGATCTACTAGACAGGACATAACAGGTGCTCATTGATGAAGATGTCATAAGGAAAATATGGAAGTAGACAGGGCACAATCTCCCAAAACCCCGTATAGCACAACCAGGCAATGACTAGCATCAAACCCACTGGGAAAAAGAAAGAGAGGAAGTCCTAAGAATACATGGAGACGCGAGCTAGAGGCAGACAAGCAACATATGGGATACACATGTAAGCAATTGGAAAGGAAAGCACGTGACCATGATGAGTGGACATTTCTTGTACACGGCCTATGCCAAAGACAAAATAGAAGGGCATAAGTAAGAAAGTAAGCAAGTAGGCTTTAACCTTTTTTTTTCTTAATTTGTCTTTCATTTATTTAAATTTATAAATAATAACGTAACTTTTAAATATAATTTTAATAACTAAAAATGGTTTAAGCCAATCAGTGCGTGACGTCATAGCCAACTTGAATTTTCACTCATCCAAATAAGAACAAACCGTATACAAGACATATATAGGTGTTGTGGCATATGTAGGGGGCTCAAATCCCCGTTGGTGATTTTATTTTTTAAAATTAAATGCGGGGAAAAAAATTTTAGGGGTGTGTTTGATACTTTCGTTTTGCCCCAGGAGCACAAGATACGGATCAGAATAAACAAATGCATTTGATAAATAATTAAACTTCTTATACAAAGACATTTCATGGTTAGGAAGTAAGATGAGTACATTTTTACGTTGATGACAATATCTTTAAATCCAATGATATTACATTTGTAAAAAAGAGATTTTACATTCCTTTTAAAAATAAGCATATATTTAACAATTAAGAAAATCAATGTTAATTAACTAACGTGGGCGAATTTACATAAGTATTCCCATTAATATGAATATGGAATCATTTTACACACGTGGACATTTGATTTTAAATGTAGAAATTGATTAAAATTTTCTTTCTAAAAAGTGAAAATAATTATTTTTTTTTTTCGAAAAGTAGAATGCGTGTATATTGTTATGAGAATAATAACGATTCTTTAAAAAAAAATGTCACTTGAGGCTGTTCCAAACATGAACATTTGTTTCAAAGTGATTGTACTTTAGATAAAAGAATGTGTTTATTATGTTCAAATTATGCCATAATGTTGTTTTTATTCTTCCGTTAAAATTGACTAAGACCACTCAGTCATCCAGTTAGGGGGCGGGTGGATTACTGTGAGTTCGCCGGTTGCTTATGAGTCCGATCCGTTCTCGGAATAATCTCTGGCTGCGTGGGCAAGGGATAGTTGTTGCAGTCGGTGATGTAATTTTGTCTTTTCATGGCAGCTTGCTTTTCTCAGCTGTGTCTATCCGTCTGGCTTCATTAGATTTAGCCCTCTCCTTTAAAGCTGATTAGAGTTTATCTATGATTTTCTACCGCAAAAATTGTGTCCCCACCGACCGTGTATAGCCTTTCAGGGTTTTAAGGAGCTGGCAATGTTTTGGGCACCTTTTCTAGACCTTGCCTCATGCAATAGGAGTGCCTGCTGGTCGCCACAGGACTTGTCAGTAGGGGTGTAGGATAACTGATGCAAACTATTCCAATAATTTAGTAGAAAAAACGTTTGCATAGATGCGGCCGAACGCCTCTAGGCCACGGAGCAATACCACCGAAGGTGGAACCACATGGGATTTTGCCTCTTCTTGGCGAGGACGACTAGATGGGGGGGGGGCAACTCCCCGAAGGTAAAAAATCTCGAAGTTTGTATGACTTCTAACGCAACGGAAGGCGCCCACTAAGATGATTACTGCTGCCGTTGATGGGTATGATGGATGGCCGCCCAAACCCTTGTCAATGATTAAAAAGTCGCGCCCTGAGAAAGCTGCCACTAGGCGACCGTTTCGTCCCCGCTACGTCCTGACCGGACAGCTCCCTGGGCAGTGGGGAGATGAATTAAAGCCGTCCTGACCCATAGAAGAGTGGACTACGGACGCTTTAAACGCAGCGCCCTCGGTCGACCGGACGTCCCTCAGGCCAGGACAGAAGTTCCTAGCGCGCTTCGGCATGGTATGGAGCCTCGGCTCTGGCCCGTTTGGGGGAGTGCCGGGGGGAGGATTATGAGTGCAAACTCGACGACCCAACGACACCATATCCAAAGTGATCTTATTAGTAGAAAACAGAGTCCACAATTGGGTTAAATTTTTAATGCAGGTATTAGTATATTAAATTCAGTTACAACATTTATTTAAAATGATGTATAGTGTTTTCTTGTAAATTAAATTTTACAAATTTTAAGAGAAAATAAAATGTAGTTTAAGGTGTGCTCATCATATTTCCTACCCCTGATATGTATGTGCCTAAGAAGTTCAATTAGTTTAGTAACAGACCAAGTTACCTAAGCTTTTTCCCACAACACTAATAATAACAATAGTGTATTGACATTTGAACAATAAATGACCCGAGCTTTTTGAGCGGAAGGAGAATTCATGTTTTAAGTAGAGTAATAGAGTAAGAGCGACACAGCGTCGATGTGAGAGAGAGAGACATTTAGGATTATGGTGATGGATTTACTGAATTGATAAAGTATTTAAAATGTGTGTATGTATATTCTCTGCATTTGAAACCATACGTGTTACACCAATATCTTGATTTCAAGGAAACATGTGATTTCTTGTAAAATTATATATTATAGTACTGCGTAGTGTCAATTGATCATTGCTGATTCTTATCAGCGAGAAAGAGAAGAGAGAAAGACAGAGAGAGAGAGAGAAGGAAACAGTCATCTTTAATTTGAATATAAAAGAGTGGGAAATCCATCGCTTGCATTGGGGAAAAGCAGCATATTTTTAGATGACATTAAATTAGCAACTTTACTGAACCATAAGCGAGTCCTGAAACCTAAAATGTTACGTTATTGAACTGTTCTAGGCACTAAAATGAGTTGTCTATGTCTAACAATTAACACATGAAAAACATCAGACGTCTAAACAAAATTATGTCGCTTCGAAATCTGGCGTTAATGAAATATTTAGAGAAAACATTTATTTTTAATGAGTGATAATCTAGATTTTTTAAATGTAAGATCAAGTTTAGAGAAATAAAAAATATGTTAAGGCGCGAAAACGGGCTAGCGTACGCGAATACTATTAAACCCAAAAAAATATGTCTTAAAACTTTAAATGATTTTAGAAACATAACAATCATTAAATAAATACTGCTTTTTTTTTTTTAAATACGGAATTTTGATGGTTTTGCCAATAGTCGGTCGAAATGATCGCAAGTTACTGCCGTTATGATCTCGCTAACATAGGGTGAACTTTTCTAGTTATATTAAAAAAAAAAAAGAAGCGATTTAGTTACTTTCGCATTATTAAAAATGATTTTCTATTATTTTTGTAAATCGAATAAATATTAACGCGCAAAAAAAATAAAACAAATCCGCTTTATTTTTAGTAGAAGTCTAGTACTATGAAAATATTTACAAAATTATAATAGGAAGAACGTATTTTGGGGGTTTGGGTTGTGTATGAACATTTGAAAGAATATATTGTCATCGGCATTCAAATCAGCCAAAAATCAGCTCAATAGATCGACTGGAAGTGGGTCAGTTAGCCTTCAAGCATGTCAGCAAGCCAGAAAAATAAAATATTACAGTTTATATAGGGGATTTGAAAATGTTGTTAGATTTAAAATATATCTTTGAAAAGGACTCCAAATCAAACCGTTCTTTTTGTACACACAGCGAAATTTTGAAGTCACTTACTGTTGTAAGAAGAGTCAGGAAAATGTGTAGATGAAGCAAATGCTTTCTCGCATCTTCCCATTTTAAATTCACAAACATTATCGTCAAAGTGAGAACAATTTCCAGAAAAGTGTATGCCCCAGTTACCAGGGTAACAATCATGTTCTCGTGAGAATACACATCTTATATGTATATATATATATATATATATATATATATATATATATATATATATATATATATATATAAATAGTTAAACAACATAATTTATGATTTGTATAAAAATAATTATTATTCCAACATACNAATTCAACTATGTACATAGAGATATTTTAAATTTCAGATGAAGGTTATCAGATGAAGTAAAAGGTTTAAAGATGAAATGAGATGCTGAGATGATGTGAAGTCTTTGAGAGGCCTTGAAGGACTCTAGATGAAGTGAAGTCTTGAAAATGAAGATGTTTAAGTTATTATCCATTAATATTGCCAAGTGACACTTATTTCATTTTATGTTAATAAACACTTATAAAAAATTTGACTCAATTGTTCAAATGTTTCTTATACACTTTCAGTATGGTAGAATTCTTACCAGGTTTTTCAGGTCTATGAGTTGTTGTAACGTTACTAGCATCTATAAAAAAAATATAGAGAGATGAATTTAAATTTTTGAGCATACATTTTTACGAAAGGAATATACTTGTTAATTTGACATTCAGTTAAATTTTTAATGACGTTTTTTGCAAAAACATTTTTATTATTAAAAGACTAAGCTAAATATATGCAGTTATGGAAACATGATTGCAGTACACAACGCTTTTTAAGACTCCAATAGTCGTTGAAACATGAACGTATTACGTATTGATATCTTTCTTATTGGATTTATGTCGTAATAGTTAAGCTAGATTCTTCAAATTCAACATCCCTCTCCACTTAATAAAACAATAAATCTGACTATTCGATATGACATTCAGTTTTTAAGGAAAAAAATCTTAGAAATCAATGTAATATAATGTTTTTTAACTACTCATTGGATTACTGAAAATCTCAGTTATACATATTATAAAACGAAAAAATGTATCTACTACGAACTCGGAAGACAGTAAAGGAAAATAAAGTGTTTAGTATCGCATTTAGAATTAGAAATGTCCATGTTACTGACTGATCAATGAATTAGAAATGTCCATGTTACTGACTGATCCATGAATTAGAAATGTCCATGTTACTGAATGATCCAAAAGAATAGTGAAAAATATGTTTTTAAATTCATTATGTTTTGATTGTAAAAAGTTAACGGTATTGAATTTGTTGTAGTTAAGGATGCCTTTAAGGAAATATACTTTGCAAAATGGATGTGTGTTTTTTGTTGGTTTTTTTGGTTGTAAAAAGAGTTATTTGTGAGAAGGTCATGACGCACCCATGTTAATGTGAGAAGGTCATGACGCACCCATGTTAATGTGAGAAGGTCATGACGCACCCATGTTAATGTGAGAAGGTCATGACGCACCCATGTTAATGTGAGAAGGTCATGACGCACCCATGTTAATGTGAGAAAGTCATGACGAACCCATGTTAATGTGAGAAGGTCATGACGAACCCATATTAATGTGAGAAGGTCATGACGAACCCATGTTAATGTGAGAAGGTCATGACGAACCCATATTAATGTGAGAAGGTCATGACGAACCCATATTAATGTGAGAAGGTCATGACGAACCCATGTTAATGTGAGAAGGTCATGACGCACCCATGTTAATGTGAGAAGGTCATGACGCACCCATGTTAAGTATCGCATTTCGAAAGGATAATTTTTAACTTACAAGTGTGTTTTATTTTCTGAGTTGTTTTAAGAGGGCACGTTATTTGGTGCTGCTGTCTAAGTAAACCTCTTAATGAATTTGCCTGTAACTTTTAAAAAACTTAGTTCACACTCTCAACAACCATTAGGGAAAATAAAGTTCAACCATGAACACTTTTCATCATGCAACGACATATTAACAGACACAAAATTATGAACATATCTTTAATATAACTACTTGGATGATATTGCGAAATTTAGCCCGTAAAAAACGCAAACATTCTTTTAAGAAACTGGAGTTGCAGTATGTCTCGAATTGGCAAGTAATAAATGAGTCTTATATTTAGAACATTATTAATTTCAAATAGAAACAAACCTTATGATTGATTATGACTTAAGGTCAGACTTCACGAAAATTATTATTAGTTATATATGTATGTATATATATATATATACATATATATATATATATATATATATATATATATTTATACACACTATTTTAATGTTACAAATAGAGATTTTCTTGATATACATTTAAAATTGCTTTAGACAGTTAAGTTTAGGAGGGGACGAAATACGAGTGCTACAAACAATTAAGTTGGGGAGACATTTACTATTGTCACAGACGGTAAATTTAGGAAGGCACTTACTATGATCACATTCGGTAAAAATTGGGATGGTACTTACTTTTGTCACAGACGGTAAAATTTGTGATGGCACGTACTATTGTAACAGACGGTAAAATTTGGGAAGGCACTTACTAATTTTTGAAGATCCAGCAAAATCTTTCTCGCATTTTCCAGTTTTAATTTCGCAAACATTATGGTCACAATGAGAACAATTTCCAGAACAGTTATTCCCCCATGTACCAGGCCTACAATCTGTAGAGTGAAAGTATAGATGATGTAAATGCTTGGTTCTAAACATTCTTAAAGCCTCGATACTTTTTAATAGTTTACCACTTTATAGTGATACACAAGCATACAATTATTTGTCATTGTCACTTGATAAATAGGTGTTTTCCGATGAATGTTGGCGGCGACCGTGAAAAGGTCTTTCGACCCCAAATGGGTAATGATCCAAAAGGTTTATTATGCTTTTACGAGTGCTAATTTTTATATAGAATATTATGTTTTCTCGTGTATAAAGTAATTAACAATTTTCAAAGGAAAGTAACCCTTTGAATTTACCTTGAATAACTTAATTTGTGGTGAATGAAATAAAATTTGTAAAATTTGTACAAACAACACAATTATGCTGTACAATCAACTTAATTCTTCTGTAAAATCAACAGAATTCATTCTGCGTATCAACCACTTAAATTGGTGGTGTATTCAACTTAATCGTTTGTACCATTACCTCATATCCATAGTAAAATGAACTGAAATCTATAGTAACATAAACTAAAATAAGTTGTACCAAAACTCAAAATCTGTTTGCCATCAAATCAAATATGTTTTGCCATCAATTAAAATCTGGTGTCATAAACTCAAAGAAGTTGAGCCATCAAAATAAATAGGTGTAACATGAATGATAAACGTTGTTCCATAATTCAAATGTGTGGTACTATTTATTCAGATGTGCTGTTCCATTAACTCAAATCTGTTCTGTTTCAAACTCGAATCTTTGGTAACATTAAATAAAACCTGTTTTGCTATCAAACAAATATGTCGTAACATACACTCAAATATGTTGTGCAATATACTCAAATATGTTATGCCATCAACCTAAATATGTTGTGCCATAAACTTAAATATGTTAAAGTATCAAAAATATGTTGCACTATGAAAGATAAATGTTGTGCAATTAACTTAAATCTGTTGAACAATCTATTCAAATCTGTTGTACCTTAAAATTAATTTTTTTGAAAAGCAGCCCAAATATTTTACTTTATTAACTGTAATCTGTTACATCATCATCATAAATGTTTTTTACTTTAAAAACAAATATTGTTTGAACAATTAAATCAAATCTTTTGCACAATTAGCTTAAATCTTCTGTACATCAACATAATATTTTGTAAAATCTACTAAAATCTGTTTTACTATCAATGAAAATATGTATCTACCATTAACACAATTATGTTTCACAATCGACTCATTTCTGCAATACCATTGACACGGTTCTGTTGTACAATCAACATAATAAGAGTGTACACACCATTCAATTATATTGTACTATGAGCTCTATTCTGTTTACTATCAACTCAAATATGTTATACAATAAACTCAAGTTTATTAAACAATCAAACAAAATATGTTGTGACCTAAAAAGATAAATGTTGTACCATTACCTAAAATCGGTTGTACCATCAACTCAAATAATTTGTGCCATAAAATCAAATCGGTTAAAGCTTTAAAAATATGTTGTACCATCAAGTAATTATGTTGTACCGTCATCTTAAACTGAATTAGTTGTTGTTTTTTTTTCCAATCAATACTGTTGTACAATCAAATCAAATTGTTTGTAACATTTTCGGTCTTCCCGGGCCTCTGGTTGACAAGTCTATTTTCGGCCTTCCCGGGGCTCTGGTTGACAAGTCTATTTTCGGCCTTCCCGGGGCTCTGGTTGACAAGTCTATTTTCGGCCTTCCCGGGGCTCTGGTTGACAAGTCTATTTTCGGCCTTCCCGGGGCTCTGGTTGACAAGTCTGGGGTGGCTTGACGATTTGGAGGCCTCGGCCAGTGACTAACTCGACGTCACCTTGGGACCATGAAAAATGGGCGCGTCTTGCATGGGCAGACAAAGGGATGTGCTTGGTACCAACTGTAAATAAAACATCAACCCTGTCACTGCCTATTTTTCCAGTTGGGAAGTATCACAACTGGCAGCCCTGTAGGAGCTGTTTTATGTACGGCAGGTACCGAGCACATCCCTTGTCTGCCCACGCAGGACGCGACCAGTGGTCGTGTTTCCTGTGTAACGTCTAGCGGGTCGGTGGCCGACGCCTCCTAATCGACAAGCCCCCACAGACAAGTCAACTAGAGACCGGCAACGTTCATCAACTACTAAAATTTTGTAATGCCGGTTTTTTTTTTATTTATTTAACTTGCATGTTTTTTTGTTAATTGTTTACTGTTAATTTTATTTGAAAATTGAAGTTTTTTGTTTTGCTTATTCCAATTCTGTTTAAACACAATTGTATCCCTTTTTGACATTTTAGTTTAAAAAATACTAATTATTTTTGTGGCTTTTTCTTTCCATTAAAAAAAAATGCATCTACTAAAGTTGCTTTTTTTTACATTTGTTTCGGTAAAAGTTGAAATATCACATCCTCTCACATCCTGTCACATCCTCTCACATCATCTCCCATCCTCTCCCATCCTCTCACATCCTCTCACATCCTCTCACATTCTCTCACATTCTCTCACATCCTCTCACATTCTCTCAAATTCTCTCACATCCCCTCACATTCTCTCACATCCTCTCACATCCTTTCACATCCTCTCACATCCTCTCACATTCTCTCACATCCTCTCACATTCTCTTACATCCTCTCACATTCTCTCACATCCTCTCACATTCTCTCACATCCTCTCACATTCTCTCACATCCTCTCACATTCTCTCACATCCTCTCACATTCTCTCACATCCTCTCACATTCTCTCACATCCTCTCACATTCTCTCACATCCTCTCACATTCTCTCACATTCTCTCACATTCTCTCACATCCTCTCACATTCTCTCACATCATCTCACATTCTCTCACATCCTCTCACATTCTCTCACATCCTCTCACATTCTCTCACATCCTCTCACATTCTCTCACATCCTCTCACATTCTCTCACATCCTCTCACATTCTGTCACATTCTCTCACATCCTCTCACATTCTCTCACATCCTCTCACATCCTCTCACATCCTCTCACATTCTCTCACATCCTCTCCTATTCTCTCACATCCTCTCATTATCTCACATCCTCTCACATTCTCTCACATTCTCTCATATTCTCTCATATCCTCTCACATTCTCTCACATCCTCTCACATTCTCTCACATCCTCTCACATCCTCTCACATCCTCTCACATTCTCTCACATCCTCTCACATTCTCTCATATCCTCTCACATTCTCTCACATCCTCTCACATTCTCTCACATTCTCTTACATCCTCTCACATTCTCTCACATCCTCTCACATTCTCTCACATCCTCTCACATTCTCTCACATCCTCTCACATTCTCTCTCATCCTCTCACATTCTCTCACATTCTCTCACATTCTCTCACATCCTCTCACATTCTCTCACATCCTCTCACATTCTCTCACATTCTCTCACATCCTCTCACATCCTCTCACATTCTCTCACATCCTCTCACATTCTCTCACATCCTCTCACATTCTCTCACATCCTCTCACATCCTCTCACATCCTCTCACATCCTCTCACATCCTCTCACATCCTCTCACATCCTCTCACATTCTCTCACATTCTCTCACATCCTCTCACATTCTCTCAAATTCTCTCACATCCTCTCACATTCTCTCACATCCTCTAACATCCTTTCACATCCTCTCACATCCTCTCACATTCTCTCACATCCTCTCACATTCTCTTACATCCTCTCACATTCTCTCACATCCTCTCACATTCTCTCACATCCTCTCACATTCTCTCACATCCTCTCACATTCTCTCACATCCTCTCACATTCTCTCACATCCTCTCACATTCTCTCACATTCTAACATTCTTTCACATCATCTCACATTCTCTCACATCCTCTCACATTCTCTCACATCCTCTCACATTCTCTCACATCCTCTCACATTCTCTCACATCCTCTCACATTCTCTCACATCCTCTCACATTCTGTCACAATCTCTCACATCCTCTCACATTCTCTCACATCCTCTCACATCCTTTCACATCCTCTCACATTCTCTCACATCCTCTCCTTTTCTCTCACATACTCTCATTATCTCACATTCTCTCACATTCTCTCATATTCTCTCATATCCTCTCACATTCTCTCACATCCTCTCACATTCTCTCACATCCTCTCACATTCTCTCACATCCTCTCACATTCTCTCACATCCTCTCACATTCTCTCACATCCTCTCACATTCTCTCACATCCTCTCACATTCTGTCACAATCTCTCACATCCTCTCACATTCTCTCACATCCTCTCACATCCTTTCACATCCTCTCACATTCTCTCACATCCTCTCCTTTTCTCTCACATACTCTCATTATCTCACATTCTCTCACATTCTCTCATATTCTCTCATATC